>JAFEJD010000251.1:0-32019 GCA_018296065.1 Blastomyces percursus | reverse complement strand
ATGATGATTTCTTTAAATAACGCCCGAGGCCGCAAGCGGCTGACTAATAAGACTTCACCCCCCCCACCCCAACCACAAAAGCTCCCAAGGGGTATCAGGCGCGCCAGCGCGGTAGCTAGTCTACCACCTGACGGAGTCCAGTCGACCGAAGCCCGCGTGTATTATAGTAACCTCCTTCCTGGACGTTCTGATTGTAGGGGTGCAGAGGAGCAGAGGCCTGAGTCACCAATACCCAAATTCTTGCCATATAGAAAAACCATGTCCCAGGTCCCTAATACCGCGATGTTGCAGTTCCCTGGAGTAACCACTCCTCCAAGTCCATAGTATCTGCTAGTGTGTAGGGAAAGACCTTAAAAACCCCGTAGGGAAAAAGGAAAAACCCCACAAGTATTGTAGTATGTGTGATAAGTCGGTTGAGAGGTTGTGGTGGTCTCTCTTGGCCGGGGTCCTGGGTTGTGGGTTGGTTTGCGAGTCATGAAGGATTGGTCGGGCAATCCAATTGCAGAGCGCTGTGGTCGAGAGGCATCAGGATCTGTCTGTTCGTGGATGGTGTTGCTCTCTTACATCTAGCAGCAAGCTCGATTTATTTCTTGCCTCNNACGGTAGCCGCTCTGCTCTTAGCAATCACCTTGATGATGTTACCAGGCAGCACCACGAGGAGGTGGCAGAGTCGGACTTCGTAGCCCACCGGTACCGTCATAACACCATCAAAGTCAAACGTACCATATACACACGTGATACTGAACCAGGGTTACGCGTGGGGCCGACGCGCCGGCCCTTCGCTTAAGCAACCCTTTCCGGACTAGCCGCCTAAGCGCGTTTGGACTCCGCGCTTGGCCCCAACCTCCTCCTGCCCTGCAGAACCGACACGACGACGAGTGACTGACGACGAGGATGCTGTATGAGTTTCACCGTTCGAACCTCCAGCTACACTACGACTACCACTTCTCATGGTACTTTACCGTCCAGCCATTATTTTTCCCTCGTCCTTTCAACTCGCAGCAATTTCGATCCCAACTATATCCAGCTGTCCCCGTCAGTTGCCCAATATCCAAGTTCTGCCTAAGCTCAACAATCTAGGCCGACCTTGTATAACCTGTTTAATCGAGTTTTGTCCACGGTGTTTATCTACTCTACATGAGGAGAGCTAGGTTGAGAGCTCCCGTCTGTCGCTCGTTGAAATTCCAAAGCAGCATAATCGACCGCTTAAGCCATTAAAAATCTTACCCCGTCAAAGAACACTTTCTCTTGATTTCGGCCCAACCACCTCCAGCCTACCCGAGACCTATTAAAATCAGTCAGGTGGCAAGGCCAACACGGAATGACTTGTCATCCTCCCTTCTATCGTGTCTGCCGAGGTCAACGTCTAAGTTCACCACCAGGCACAAGAAATTCTACTTAATACTATATAATGAAGATAGAATTAGATTCTCTTGGATACACGAACTACAATAGCCACGGACGAGCCAATCCGGAAGGAGGTTCCTTCAGCATGGACACATCTCCGCTGAGGCTGCGCCAATCTCAAGGAGACGCAGCAATCGAATGCTGGGATGACGACGAAGATCTACAGTGTAATGATGATATCCAGTTCCGTACTGTTTCGGCCGGTACCTCTGTGGCAGGATCGTCTTCCTTCCGGCCATCCGGCCATCGTGACTCTATATCTTCTCGTCGTTCCTGCAGATCTGATTTGGATTCTAATGGTGGCGATGAGGAGGATTGGCAATTGCTGTTACATGACAATGATGAGGCTGCAACAAAGAACGCAATCGCCTCCGCGAAAAGTGCCGGCATTCCACTTCCTGCTGATGTACCGAGCTCGGCTTTGCTAGGTGGCACGATAAAGCGCCTTGGTGGCAGAAGAATCAAAAGGGCCCTAGGAGACGATTGGTCAGAAGATCTCGACTTGTCTGGTGTTGAGGGGGACCTCAAATTGAAATTGAATCTCAGTGAAATATTCCCAGATTCGCTACGCCAACTTGGATCTCCTGCTGACTTTAGTCCTGTGAAATCTCGAGGTTTTGATTCTGATCCGTTTATCGCTGACGATAGCAATCTTTCACCGCCGCGGAAACGGAACTTCACCAACTTAGATCAGTTTCGTGATACGGAGGACGACAACTCTTTCCACGATGTTCCAACAATCAAAATTGCAAAATCACGACAGCAACAGACCATTGTCCCAACGCTTCCGGCAAAACCAACTAAAGACGATGAGAACTTTGAGGCTGATCTGGAATTCCCTACAGATGGCGAACCTTTGAAGCTCTCCACGAGGAAAGATAGAATTAAATCTCCAGAACCTTCTCTTGATGACCTTGACACTGATTGGGCGGAGGGTAGTATTGGAGTGCGTTTTGGTGGGACAAAAAGAGACGGATTTTCCAATCGTAGCTCCACAGTCTCAGTACTGAGTCCCAGTGTCTCAAGTTGCTTAACTGCTGAAAGTGAAGATGATGGACTTGATGGCCTGCTATTGCCAGATGGCCCGTTGGATCTTGAGCAGGCTATCAAGAGGAGGCAGCAATCTCAGTTGTCACATTCGCCTCAAGCTTCTTCACCACAGCAAAACCCAAAGCGTGCCGCCCCGTCTAATGATGATTTCTTTTCTGGCATTGAAATCGGTGATGGTGAGGTTTTTGATTCGAGTAAACTGACTCTGAACCGTAATATCAAACGCAAAACTACCAGGCCTGTTAGCCCAGCGAGGCGTACCGCCACCAGCATCACATTCACCAACAAACCTCCAACACCCCCTACCACTCGAATACCTAGATTATCCGGTCATGAACGCCCTCATTGCACACATCTCGAGCCAGTCTCCGAGAGTGGGGCGCCACCTCACAAGTATCGACGGCCACATTCACGTTTGAGTGGCCATAGTACCCATAGTACCCATTCGTCTCTGTCAAGTATCCCTCTTCCCAGTCCGCCATCCATGTCTCCCCCTCAAAAGACTCCGAGCCGTAGATCGTTAGGAAACAGGACATCTGGGGACACGATGCGGAGCCCACCCACTACTACCAATGCCCAGCTCCTGAAAGCAAAGCGATCCGTACCAGCATTACGCAACGTACAATCCGGGATAACACCCATTCCGCGACCCCCTTCTCGACAAGATTGTACCACTAGGCCCTCACATTCGTCTCGTCCTAAAACGCCCACTGCTGAATCTCGCCTGGCTAGCGGCCGTCGCCCCTCTGTTCCATTTCTCCCAGCTGGAGCAGCACTCAATCAGTCCCACCATGTTAACGTGAAAACTCCCCGACATTATCGACGTACCGACTCGGACAGCTCAGCAGACTTATTTTCGAACCCGCGTTCACCATCCGTACTCTCAAACCGTGACCGTCCCGAAACGCCAGGTCGTTTTCGATTTGATCTTGGCCCAGAATCTTTAGCTGCTACCGTGAAACAAACGATTACTAGACCTAACAGACGTAGAAATTTTGGCGATGGCTCAGAGTTGGACATTTTCGATGATCTTCCAACCTCAGCTTCCCTAGAGAGCAAGTTTGTCAAACATCCGCTAAGGTATGGTGTTCCCAGGTCTATGAGAAACAGACTTAGCCAGTCCCATATTGTATCTCCCCCCATGGCCCACAACCCAATCCCACGCCCCCATACCAGCCCTACAAAACACGACTTTACTCCTCGATTTGCGCGAGACACCAATGCCTCGAGAAATGCCAGAGAGCAGCGAATTGCTTCAATGACCTTTGCGCAAAATCGTGAAATTACACCGTTGGTCCCTCTTAGTACAAACTGGAAATCCCCAGGCCCTGTGCGGCCTCCGACTCATAATTCTATAAAGAATCGCCGTGGAAAGGGGTCAGGTGACCATAAACCCCATCTTATAAAGCCTATGGGTGCCGGCGTCCATGAAGCAAAATGTAAGTTATCAATATCCATGCTGTCGCTTTTCCTATGGCTCGCATAACTTACGCCATGTCCAGCCATCAAAGGAATGCGATACAATCCGGCAACGTACAAGTGGGAAGGTAATGAAAATGCAACAGTTGAATTTGAACCAATCCCATCGCCAAGATCCCCCCGAGCCGCACCTGCCCTCATCACTCATGTCGGGGCTACATCTGGCGTCCAAGTCGTCGGGGGAATGGTATTTGACCCTCAGCGCATGTGCTGGCTAAAGGTTGCCGCAACCCAATCTGGCAAGGAGAACATCACATTAGCTCCTGACGAGGAAGAAATCCTAGCAGGCCTAGATGATCTACAAGAACGTCCGCAAAAGTTATATAATGTCTCCAGAGAAGCGCAGACCTCGGGCGATATGACGGCCCTGGATAATATTGTTAACCTAGAAGACAAGAGCGCTGGTGAATCATCCGATGAATGGCCAATTACGGAGGAATTCGATGTTGGTCCAGAGTTCATCAAGAGGCAGCGTGCGGAAGAAGAAAAATGGAGACGGAAGGTGGGTAAGTGGGTCACCGCGGACCGTACAGCGCTTGGTGATGGATGGAGATGGGCGATTCGAGATATGGTAAGATCTGATCTCACGAGTACCCATTCGGCGGGTAGAAACTAATTGTTCCGTTTAATTTCCTCAAACAACCCCTTTTAATGAGCTGCTGTTGTCGCAGCAGACATCTTCCATAGACTTGAATGCCGTACACTAATTTCGCTTCATGTTCTTTTATTATCCCCCCATTATACATTCCTGGGCGAAATAGGGCCATGCCACCGTCTCTGTAGTATTTTCGGATGGTTTCGTTGACGTGGCCATGAGCTGTTTCCCCTTTCCTTTATCCCTTCTTCTTGTACTTGGTTACGATAGAGCTTTTACGACGAACATGCCGCCATGATTGCCCAGGGCTGATTGCATGTCATTCATACCCTTGATGACTTAACGAAATCCCCAAAAAATCAGAACAAAAGTTGTCCTCACTTGACAATCGTGTATTATCTATCACGTTGCCCCCTGAACGAGTTCCCTATTATATATGTATCCCTTGGTTTTGTCAGTTTCAGTTGTCCCCTCTTGTGCTGTTTATTCTGCTATTGCTTTTGTTCATGCACCCTTTCTTCGCCTTCGATGCATGTATTGTCTGTACTTAGTAACTGTTTAACTATGCCGACCATTTATCATTGAGTTTGTTCACTTTTGCTTTATTACAATAGAATTTCCAGGTGTTCTCGGTTACTGCTATTCGTCTACCCTCGCTTGTTCGGGATGTTTTTCTAAATTCCTTTCACTATAAACCGTGGATGGGGGTGCAATCAACACTATACATCAATTCATTCTCCGGATACGTGGCAACAGACTTTCAGTTTCTCAACCAACAGTTGCTTGATGTCGAATGCCGTTCGCAGTAGCGTACCTATTCCCGATCCTCTGGATGTCTACGGACTACACCAAAAGCCGACCTGACAAAGCATGGGACAATATCCGGCCTCCTTCCATTCTTTTATGCTCACAGAACAGGAACAATGCAGGTTCCCTGGAGTACACGGCCTCTGTTGGTGAGGGCCGGGAAAACATGCAGGCGTGTGCATAATGAGCGTCATGTATACTTGCGCTTGCTTGGAAGTACTAGATGTGGTATCTTCTTTATCTTATCTTGAGCACCTTTTATGGAGTTTATACTGCAGGTGAAGAAGTGCGTATTTTCCTCGACGGATTAGGCCACAAGCAAAAAAAAAAAAAAACCAGGACCTGGATACTTATCCAGTTCTCCGAAGCTCATGTACATTATACCCCGACCTTCCCCTTCAGATCCTCTCTTTTCCCGTCGCAGAAAAGCGTTTCGTTAAATCTAACACGGTCACTGCCGCAGAACGCCATATACGGGGCATTGATTTTGCAATATTGCATAACAGGATACTCATCGACTAGTCCGGGCCTCCAAAAGCAAAGCACACAACAGGAAAGGGAAATAAAGGTGATTCGACTTTGGAGCGTGACAGTGAGCGCGTGAGAACCAGTCTCAATCAAAACAGATTAGGGACCTCAGGCACACGTAGAGCCAACTCAAAGAAGAAAAGTTGAATTCGGTCTCGGGCCGGCTACTGCGAGCTACGGCATGCTAGATGTAATGCACACTTCTCTCGGGCGCTGTGGCGGGAAGTGTGTTTGCTTCTTTCTTTTCTCATCTAGCTAGTTAGTACGGTGTGCTCCCTTTTTTTATGGGCGTTTTTAGTTTCACTTTCGTATCTATTAGATGTACACGCTTCTTTTTTTTCCTTATATAGATAGATATAGATATTCTAATATTTCCTCCTCTTTCGCTAGATCCAACCTTTCCTAGATGTCATATGAGGTAGATAAAGTTCTGTGCAACGTTGCACATTGGGAGGATAATTGTGTAGAAAGAAATGTACCTGGTACAACCTCTCACATGAGACACAAGCAGAATGCGCTCATCATAACCTTTCACGCTAAAGTACCCGCTACTGTACACAGACTATGCGGAATGACACCGAGTAACTCAAAAGTACGCCCACGCACGTTTTTCCCATGCAAGGGTTCCTACATACATATATCTCCATGGGAAAATTTAATGGTTATAATCGAAGCTAATGGAAGGGACCTGCCTGCGAGAAGCCGAGAGAAGGAATAGAATTCCCACTGAGGACAAACAGCCAGCCCCTTGCTCAGTCTGCTTTCCTATTATTTGAAGGCCCCCTCGACGGCCAAGCACTTGATTCCCCTGATTCCACGGGGGTTGGTTTGGACTTATTAGCGTATCGCCCATTGGGAACTGGTTAGAAGCTAGTTCCACGGGGAAAATGCGGACACCAGTACAGGGCTATTCTAAAGGAATATCATAAAAACCACTTCCTTCCCAGCAACAGCAAACAGAGCGAGAAAGGGAGCGAACGACAGAAAATGTAAGGAGGAAACTGTCATCTGCATCCCTTTGCACCCCATCCTTGGGGGGGGGTGTCAAAGGGGGAAAAAGACAACTGATCTGAAAAACGATGCCATTGGATTCCTGGCTGCCTGGATAGCTAGAAAGAAGCCTGATGCTCTCTCAAAGCACTGAACATGGGCAAGATTGCACTAGGCCTTTCGATTTGGACTTACTTGGTCCCATGGAAACGACCCCTTCCCCCCCCTTTGGGTTCTCTCTTTTCCCACCCACTTTTGAACCGATCCATTTGTAGACGTTGGCAAGTCGTAACCAACACTGTAAAGCCTCTTGCTGGACACTGATTGGTTTCGTGGCGGCAAATTCCCATATGAAGGTTGGGGGTTATTGAAATTCGTCACCTCGATATCGGTAACTAATCCGTGAGATAGATATATACATATGTGTGCGTGTGGATAGAGCAACTGAGTGACCAGCGGGCAAGGGTGCTCCCTGTAAAGGTAGGAAGATCCACTTTTGGTTTTGACAGTGGCTGGGGAGAGATATGGATGGCATTTCTGGAGATGGAAATGTGCTTTTCCTTAAACCACTGGGTAATGGCGCTGAGCTTAAATTGAAATTTGAGCAGCGCCCCTTGTGCAACACGAGCACAGCTAGAGAGGCTTCCATGCTGGTGAAGAAGGATAAGGCGAGTCAGTCTAGACTAGAGAGTAATGATTGCTAGGCGGATTGTTTCAGTTTTTCTTATATTCTGTTTCCACCAACCCACCGAGTAGCGCGGGTGAAAGGGAAGATGATGTGATGCGGTTTTTTTAACTTGCTAGCGTTAACATTTAGTTGCACCTACACACGACGTGGTCGTAGCTTGAGGAACCCTGGCGTATATGAGGACTCGTAATTTTCAGGCAGGCCCCAGTTTTCAAGGATCTCCAATCTCCAGATCCAGGAAAGCAGCAGATCTGATTTTCGAGAATGATTCACGGCTTGGCAAGGTAGGTCAATGGCGAAAAAAGACATGGAATGGCGCCTGCTGATTGGGTTTCACAACACCAACTATATCGAAAAACCGTCCAATGCCGAATGTTGAGTAGCTGGGTGAAGCATGCTTGAAGATAATAATTGTTTTAAGTGAGGACGATGACATGCTATTTCGTCTCCTGGTCCATTTATTATTTATTGTCTTGCTCTTTCTTCGTCCTGATCCTCCGAATGCTGTCAGAGAGCTTCATAATCAAAACACCTTGTTGTATCATGTCAATCAAGATGTGTGACAAAAGATCACATGTAAACCTGACCGCCCTTGTGAAACTGATTGGATGATCTCATCTAGCAGTGTTGATCTATTTGAACTTGCCCCTAGAGGCGGACACAAATAAAGGGTCAGATGAAAGCTTGAAATAGCTTGAAAATTTTTATCAATAACCAAGGATAACCACCGAATATCCATCCCCCAGACGATGTACTTACAAAGATACCCTGTTAGTATATTGTGAGACCTCAGAGAACGTTAGCTACAAGAAATAAGAGTGGCCATCCTTGCCCTGGTAAAACATTGCAGAAGTTTGTCTAGTACAGGACGCAACCGAAGGCAACCGAGCCCCCGGTTACACAAACAGGTGCCTGGCATGATAAAGCTCATGAAATTATCGGCAAAAAGTGTTAAAATTTTGCTCTATAGAGAAAGTGAAAGGGAGAACGATAACATCGTATGGTAAAGGGACTGTTGAGATCCCCTGTTAGCAGCGCGTGAGCAGCGTAGCAGGATTCCTCAAGACATATCCAGATCACTGGCAATTGGTATATTGCGCTAAAACGAAGTGGCGTCGTAGATGCGATGGACAGACTCGGTCGTAGAGATTGAAACGTGTCTAAACTCTCTTGAGAAGCTTCAAGAAGCATGAAAAATTGCAAGCTTTATGAAACCCTCTGCGGTAGCCAAATACCCGAGGAGACGGTAAAAAAGAACTGTTCAAGGGAATGCAGATTATCGGGAATTATCAAGAATGCGACTCAGGTAGCCGAGATGGGCCGATGTGATGCGTCTTCCAAAGGCCGCGAAAGTTTTCAATTTGTGGGCTAGGGTGAGATTTGCATGATTGTGGTACGCTGAAGAAAAGGACAAACTCGTCCCGTGAAGACTTTACTATTTATTCCCGCAGAGAACCCGAGCCTCCGTTGCCTGGAATCTTGGAACAGAGGCTGCAGAGTTCCACTCTTGCTTCTTAAAAGGCCGAGCGAGCGTCCATGTAACTATACCTCATGTAATATACACTTGGCATAACCGACGAAGCACAAGCCGCCACGGTTCCACAAAACCATCAAGATTCCCAGAATAGAATATATTTTCTGGCCGTACGTATGGTAGTTAGCAAATGATGCAGAGATAACAGGAACCAATGAACGCACTGGAAAACATAGGTGAGGACCAAAAAACATAACTGCTGCAGGTGATGATGGTCTGACCATCGTCGCCCGGACGATTGCTGATAGAAGCTACGTATAAAGATTTCCCAGCTGCAGGGCGTTTGAAAATTCTTTTGCTGGCTTTTCTTCTTAGCCGACGTACCATCTGTAGCGATGCTGCTAAGGGTCTCTAAACATCCGTGATGAACAGAGATTCATCATCAATCGGTGGATAAAAATGAATTCTTGCCTAACGCATTCTGTTGCAACGCTAGTCAAGTAGATGATAAAGAAAGGAATTGGATGAAATAGATATATCTTCATTGACAGACGTGGGAACATCATGCAGACGACGCAGGTCGTATTAGCTGTTTGACTTTCATGATAAGCCATTAGTTCTATTCAAGCAGAACACAACTGTTCCGCCGTCGACTCGTCCAGCACAAACACACGAAAGTACTCCGTACTCCCAGTACTACTTACTGGTTGCGTCAGAACAAAACGTATTGAGGCGCACGATGACCAAAGCGTCAGATACCTGCAACGCCAGGAACCAAGGAAGGAAATCGTCAGGAAAAGCCATGCTGGCCGCAATTGGTGTGTTGCTCTGTGACCTCCGCTATTTTCGAGGCCAGTTTCAGGTGGTTCTGGGTCTTCAGCGGCTGCCGCCCATGCATGAGGTCCGATGTGAGATGCAGGTCCTACGGCCTGAACGGCAACATCAACGCACGAGCTCAGTTTCAAGGACTGTGTGTGTGCTGTTGGAATCGTGGTTGGAATCGTGGATGGAATCGTGGATGGGATGGGTGGGAGCCTACGTACATACAGTGCTGTAAATAGCTCCTCGTAGCTGGAGACGGGCACTTCAGCCTGTGTGATTCGCACTGGCTTTTTTTTTGGCCAGGGAAATCAGTAGCGCACTCTATCTATCTGTGCTCTCTGTCTCGCCGCTGGGTCCAGACAAAGAAGCCCAAACAGTTGTTTGGATTTTGCTATTAGGTCGAAAAGGATGGCCAAGGGTTGGGTTGATGTGGGGAGGGTGAAAAAGCATAGCATAGGACAACAACAGCACAGCTCAACTACTAACGCCAGGTCGACAACAACAACAACACCCAGATGCGATGTATGTACAGGGCATGGTTCTACTGACTCAAAAATGCGGACGGAAGGAAAAATAAAAATAAAAAAGAGGGGAAACAAAAAACAAGCAGGATTTCGTGGGGGATTTCGTGCCCAACAAGCCCTCCAGGCTGATGGGGATTTCAGTCTGATCAGTGAAGCAAACGGAAAAGCAATACTTGGACCGCGCTCTTTGGGTATTTTGGCAGTGAGAAGAGCCATGGGGGATATTTCTCTGCTGTTGCAGGCGGGAGCTTATAAATTCTTAACATTTATTTTAAGATTATTGCAAAAATCTATCTAGTTCTGTCATTGAGAGTCTGAGTCGCGCTTAAATCATCTTCTGTCTCTCGGATACTAGCTATAAATGTTCTTTTTTTTTTCTTTTATTTTTCATGTTAAATCTCTGCAGCGTGGTGTCGACAACAAAACTATCATAATCTCCAAACTCCAACGTAGTTATATGTACAGTACACCGCTGTTCACCCAACGCATCCCGCATATCTCCCTTTTCTTTCCTAAGAATCCCTCCCACATTGCGTAGTTTCGCCAATCCTGGGTATTTTTTTTGAAACAGTTCATTCACCCTATCCCAATCCAAGAGCAAGCAGCCAGCCAGCCACCATTCCACGCCCGATATCTCGGTAATCATGCAGCTGACATGGTAATATCTTATTTTACCCTTACCTATTTCTCGCCTTTCAATCGGTTTCGGCACGACCAGGTTATAATGATCTACAGCCTAGGCATACATTGAGCCACCGAAAATAAAGTGGATGCCCTGCTCAGGCGTTAATGACAATATAAACATGGAGCGACGGTTCGGAACATGAGGACAAAGCCAGAAAGCCATCATGGCCCCAGACTCCCCGGCACTACTAGAGCCAGGCAAGGGCGCAAGGATGAATCGGTGGGATTTGCCGCAGGGGACAGACGGGCAGCCAGCAGATGCCCCATACGCTTTACTGGCTGCTTTCCACCCGCCAATCCGTCGAGGGGCGCCAGAAGGCCTTCTGAGAAGCGCCTCCTCCAGCGACGCAGCAGCTTCACCGGCCAAAGCAGAGAAAGGGAAGCAGAGCTTGGTTCAGATGCGGTTTGCCGCACTCGCAGCAATCGATGCGATGGATGTATTTTTTTTATATTTTTGTATATTTTTATATTTTTATGCGTATCCACAAAGGCGGAGCTACACACGGAATGCTAGATCGAGTTGTTGGCCAACAAACAAGCTCTCTCTCTGTATGTCTGTGTGTGTGTGTGTGTATAACTTATATGTAGACATACGCTAGGGCTTCTGCTTCTGCTTCTGGTGTAATATGCGTGTGGTCGTCTCTGGGAGTTAACTTAACCACATCCGCTGCAAAAGGATCATACTGGATAAAGAAGAGTTGTTGTTGTTGTCGAGGGCCCATGAAAGCGGAAGATTACACAAGGTTATTTGCTTGTAGGTCATCGTGCAGCTCTCATGGAACGGAAAGGCGCATTGTGAGGTTGTAACTCGTATGTAGCAGGTTTGTACATAATACGTTAATTCACCAGGTGGCCAGAGACGAATGACTGCTTTGTATCATTATCATTTTTAAATATATTTTTTACTTCACCTCGCCGACTCGCCTCCACGTATTTAGGTAGATCGTATGTGTGCAGCGCCAACAGGCTCCTTATCCACACCGTGACAGCGGCCAACCAAGACGTTCCTGGTGCAGGTTTCGAGATCGAGTCTGGCCGCTAACGGTGATTGTCATCTCGCACCCTCTCACGCTAGACACTCCGCGCTCACTATTTGAGACACTTGGTGACAACTGACAGCGCCAACTTCTGCTGCCCTCGATTGGGTCCGCCCGTCACGGTCTGGTCAGGTCAGGTATACCGCTTACACTGCCAGCAGCCCGGCCCAGCAAAATCCTGGGTGCGCAGGTCTCAACGTGGCTGTTTCCCGCAAGCCCGGCCATAACGAGCGACGATTGCCATGGCCTATGATCTATTTACACTTAATTCTTCTGCGAGCCCACCCCAGCCCACCTCAGCCCGCCGCGGCATCCCTGCGGGCTTCGTCGGAGGAGGTCACGATGACTTGCAGAAGAAACAAGGGACCAGCGACGACGAAACCGCCCTGTTTTAGGACCTTTATCCCTCCAGTTAGTTGGCTCTGGTCTTCTTTTCCACTTTTCGAAAAAAAAAAAATAAATAAATAAATAGATAAAAAATATAACAAAATTACAAAATAACAAAATAACAGAAAAATATTTATATGTATAGATAGATATACGGATTGATGCGACCAGGCAAATGCTTCAGCCGGCGGCACTTGACGTTCAACCATCCCATCCCACCACTTCTATCAAAGTACGTACGTACTGCACATCTTCTACCAATAATTCGCTGCCCCTCGCTGGATATCCGCTTGTGCTCCTATCTTGCAAATCAGCTCGTGGTACATCGCAGGCATTGGTCCGCCATTATTGCCCCGTTCTTTTCCCCTTTTGTTTCGTTTTCTCTTCCTTGTCCTGTCCTCCATGTCGTCGAGCTCTGGATGTATCCCATAGGTTCATTCTGCTGTCTCTAAATAAATACCTCCTTGTTCTGTCCTCCTTGCCGGTTGTGCCCCTGAGGCACCAGCGGACTCAGTTCGTTCAGCCGCGAGAGCTCTCAATTACTATTAAATCAACTCCTCTCCTGTGTCTATAGAGGACATTCCGTCTCTGTGCCTTCGGTTTATATAAGAAGCGAACCAATCCCCTGCTGATTTCTTCTTCGTATTATTGAAGTCGAACAAACACCCCCCCCCCCTCCTTCTCTGCTATCTTCCAAAGAAATTCTATCCCAGCCGATTGATTGCGATATTATTTTGACAGGGCCGAGGAATTCTCGAATCTTTTATGAACCGGGGAAAAAGCCCAATCCACAATTCCTAAACTGTTAGTCTCTCGTTCTTCTCTTTTCGTTTTTAGGTGCTCCGCCTCTTACAGGTTCTGGTTTGGCCTGCTCCTGGGAGAAAGTGCCAGGCTTCCCCGTGGCCCTTCCCCTCTCTATCAAACCCCCGGCCGCATCCCCCACTAGAGCTCCTCATAGAGAAAGGTGGTTTTGGGGGCGCCGCTTCGGCTCCAATATTGCGACTGGGCGTTTTTAGAATCCTCCTGATGGTAGCGCGTTTACAGGAAGGAGGAACCAGCTGTCGTCAACCAATCGCCCGCATAATCAACCGACCTATCTCACGATGAGCCAGACTTATTCTCCTAGCGAAGAGCAGGACTACACCTACACTCCGAGCAGCCAATATGGGATTTCGCAGCCCTCTTTGCATTCATACTCGACTCATCTTCTCTCTCCGTACAGCCAAAACTCGTCTGTTTCTTCCGAAGGCCCCCATTTAAGTCCCCACTATGCTACCTCGCATCCAATGTATCCTCAAACGCAACAACATTCTTCCCTGACTAGCAGCTATCCGTACCCCCCTCAGTATCTTTCCCACTCAAGATACCCTACTCCCCACAGGTACCTTGCCTTTCCAGACCCGCTTCGGGATGTCGAGATTGAGAGGCAAGAGTCGTGTAATGAGCAATCGATGGCATCTGAGCCAGTGCTACCACCCTTGGAAGGTTTCCCAGATGTCGTAGAATTCGACCAGCTCGTGGCCTGGTGATTATTTTCCCTCCTCCTTATTGCAGATAAAACCCCCATTGCTGACAGAATATCTTTCTTGCTTCTAAGTTACGTCCAGGACCTCTCTGTCAAAAAGCAAGATAAAGCCTTGATACACTCAAGAAGAGCACGAAACATCAGAACGGTGCTCATAGACCCTAAAAATACGGGTGTTGAGTCGGCACAATTTCGGTACGACTTTTCTCGCCGCAGGATGACGCAGGCTTTTTTTTTTTTTTTTTTTCACGGCGTTGGACCTATCCAAACCCTTATGATTCTTTCCATATGCTAATTTGCTTATCTATGCGTTCCAGATTTTGGGTCAAGAAAATGTTCAAACTTGAACCAAACGATGGGAGAACACCAGATGTATGACCTTCTTTCTTTCTAAAAATTGAATCCTCCAAATATGTAGGCCTTCCTGCTGACTAAATGAATGTCCTATTCAGTCGAAACGGTTGATCTGCCACGAAGGGAAACCAGTCGCTATTCGGGAGAAATTATTCAAAATTTTGACAAGAGCACATCAACAATGTCAGCACGGAGGTCGAGACAAGACGTCCGCTCAGGTTCGGAGGATATATTCTTGGTATGTTTGCTACGTTGAAGCGAAAAGGGGAAGCGCATTCAACCTGGAAGACATAAAAGACATATGTACATATATAATGGCAATGATGAACATGGAACAGGGCGAAAGGAAAAGTGTAAAGCATATACTAACCATATACAAATAGGGTCCCCAAAGAACTCATCTCCCGTTTCGTTAAAATCTGCCCAACTTGCCAGGTTCGCCGTGGCTCACGCTTAACCCCACCGAACTCCCGCAGGGGCTCTCCCAAATTAACCACCTTACCGAATCCTCAACTCCTCTCCCCGCCCGGCTCACGACGCGACTCTGTAATCAGCCGTTCTAGCACTGCAAACGGAAGAACACAGAGCGAGTATTCCCACCACATTCAAGGCTCTGGTTGGGGCCATAGCAATAGCCACGGTCACGGTCACGGCCACGGTCACAGCAACAGTGGTCACGGTAGTCACCATCATCTTCATCACAGCAGCCAGTACCAGCATCATGTCAACCCGCTAGCTCCGACTGGGCTGGGTACGCTTCCCAGGTCCATTTCGAGCACCATGGAAGGCATAGCGGGCGGAGGAATGCATTTGCCACATCTAGATTACCATGCTTCGTATGAAGAAGCTCATGGGATTCCCGAGTCACAATATTAACGGGAAATAACCTTCGTTAGGCCGGCTACCCGATATAAGGGGGTACGGGGACGGTAAGAGATATCACTAAGAGCAGCTTGTTTATTTTATCGAACCCAGCATTTGGTAATTGGTATCGATAATGGGATTTTAATCACTTTGCATTTTGGCATGATACGGGTATTGGGTATGGTAGTTAACTTTCCTCCTTTTCCCTTGGACCTCCTTTCCTATTTTTTTCTTTTTTCTTTTATTCCATTTTTCTTCTCTATTAAATGTTCAGATCCTTTTCCTTTGACCTTCACTAGGAATCATAATTCTTTCTTGCTTTTTTCCTTTTTTATTTCCGTTTTTATTATTGTTTGTGGAAAAAATTTACAAAGCTACAAGAGGGGGGAAATGCAAAGTAATTTCATATTGCCATCACTTAAGGCTTCTTGCTCTCTCTCTCATAAGTTTTCTGAGTGGGAAAATTTCATATATAATACGTGATATGGGCGCTATAGGAAAGAAAAGCAAAAGGGGTGAGCAAGGAGAATTTGTGAATTTTGGAAAGGCCCAGAAAAAACGAAATTGAGAGGAAGTTGTTTTTTTTTCAGCTATAACCCCACAATATTTCCTCTTCTTCTCTGATTTAATGGTTTGTCTCATACATTCTATCGATTTCATACAAGTCATCTACTGTTTTGTCTGCTGTGCGTTTTTCAGTGTGGCTAACAACTGCTTTCATTTTGCCACCCCCTTTTCTTTACATTCCTCCCCTGTGTATAGGACCCCTTTCGACGATTGACTATTCATGGGTCTGGTATATATCAATCGCGAATAAAATCAAATAATTATGCAGCTTTGCCCGGCGGATATGTTTATTTTCTTGAAAAAAAAAAAAAAAAAACCCCCGCTCTTGCGATGCATATTTATGCCGTGAGCAGGGAGGTACAGCTGCTTGGGACGTAAGGCAGCTAAAAGGAGGAAACCCTGAACCTGTACAGCTCTCTTTTCCTGGTGATTACTCTCAAATAGCGATACTAGTGATATAACGGCATCAGGTAAACCCATCATCTGTGTCATTAATTTAAAAAAATAAATAACAAAATGGGGTGGTTGGTGCTGTTCAATCCTTCCAGGGTGATTGAAATGAAGTGAAAATAAAAGAGAAGAAGCAAAAGAACAGTATATAGAAATAATATAAGGTGAGGGAGAAAGAAATTAATTCCTCAGATGATACAAATGGGGAAAAAAGACCGAACTGAAAGTGAAAACAATGAACTGTTTTTGATGATACACGTTGTAGAGCTAAGTTAGATCTCCCCTCTCACGCCTAACAATGGCAGCGCCCCTATTTTTTCGTGAAACCTCCTTGTTACTTATTTCCTTAAAATGTTAATAATATTCTCAGATACTACAAAGAGCATGTTACATGTCCTTTAAGAACTCCCTTTTCATACTGGCAGCGTAAACTTCTTGCCCTTTAGAACCCTGAATACAAGAAAAAGGCGGTTAGAATCAGCTCGCTCAAAAATAGACCCAGGAGACAGGTACATCCGAAAAAGAAATGTTATATGCAAGGAGCAGGAGGGAGGAAAAACGAACTTGGTATAGTAAATCCAGAAGAAGTCCGAGTAGAGAATAGTCTGAATAATACCAGCAATCACCGAAATGGGTTCGAAGAAGCCATCCGAGAAATATCGATATATCCAGTTGGGAATATATAGTGCCCGGTAAATACCCAGAGCGAAGAGATAATGTGTCGTGATCGTTTCCGCCTCCCCGGTGCGTTGCAGCATGAAGAGTTGTGGGAGAATTGCTACGGATTCGAGCCAGATTGAGAATGCCCAGAGGATCTGAAAACAGCAGGGAGAAATAATTAGTAACGGAAGCGGACATAAATGTGCGCGGAGCGGTATAAAATCTGGTGAGTCATACCTCAGCAAATTCATATCTTGGTGGAAATATTACACCGAGCACAGCGCTTGCGCCTAACAAGTATTGCACTTTAAACGTATCGATGTTTGGGTCGTGAGTGGGTTTGTAGTCGTTAACCATGAGATATAGCGTATAGGCCGAGGATGAGATAAATAGGAGTTTAAAAACGGTATTATAGGCGGAATCGGTGAAGGTCCAAAAAAGATCTGTTTGGGGAAAAAACGTTAATAACCATATGATACCCTTTCTGATATTGAGCAATTTAAAACAAGACATACCTAGGTATCGCGTAATATAAACGAAAAAGTACAATGCTTGCGATTTAAATGATATTCCAGAGCAGCTCTAAACCCAAATCAGCCGCCGCAATGGGAGCAATAGCAGTGGATTTGCCGTAAGTCTCACGGGGGTAGAGGTATGCGTACGCTGGATGATTTCATTTTTTGCAAAAGAATCAATATGGAGATCAGATGGGAGAAATCCGCTGCGATTATAAAAATTTAAAAGGTTAGCCATTTGGGCGCGATTAAATATCCGTCTCGAGCAATTGCAGTGCATAATTTCGAGAAGAGGGCTCTAATAAAAGGGCATTTGCGATATATGGCAGGCGCGTACCTAACAACCTGAAGATATTCATGTTGGCGGCGAACGATTGCGAAGGTTTCGGAGCTAATTGTTTTGATCGGGGAACACAGGGGAATTAGCAGTAAGCTGCTAATCAAAATTGTATATGGCGCGATGGCAACGAGGCCACCGAGATAAAGAAAGCTCTTGAATCTGAGGATTCTCTGGGAGGACTATAGAAGCAGAGAACGCCATATGAAAAGGGGCATTTGACGCTGCGAGAGCGGAGAGCGCAGTTCTTGAACCTCGATTTGTTGACACGAAGCCTCTTACTCAACCCACGGCGATCTTTGACTGAGGCGGCGTTGAACCGGCGGTCGGATTTTCTTTATTCCTAACACCACGTGATTTGTATGTATTTTATTATATATTTGGGGCATTGGAGAATATATATGTAATGATGCGTATCGCAGTTATCCATAGTCCTAACATTGTGTTGCTTTGGTAGCTCGGTCCTGACAAATCCTATGCTATTAACTATTCCACTAGATGATCCCTTTTCATAGTTAAATCCAATGGAACAATATGTTTATTGACCTGATCCTAACACCTAATCTTGATATACGTAAGAGAGAAGTGCGTCGCTTGCAGAACAGTATCCCTATGACTCAATGCATTTTCTCCAATAACACCTTGACTAACAATTAAAAACCGCCAAAACAAAGAAGGAAATCCGAAAAGAATACACGACGTAGAAGAGTATTATCGTAATTTAACAGGACCAGTATTAAAAAGCAGAGCCGCCCAATCCATCTCCCCCTGTCATCCGTTGTAAATGGCCCTCGGCGAGTTCACTCCTTAATGCACCCGTAGAACTTTCTCTACTAAGCTTCTCCCATTCCCTCAGTCCCGCCCGTTTGGCCCTTTGCTTTTCCTCAATCTGCTCTAGGAGTTTCTCTTTATCAATTTCTAACTGTGCGAGGCGTTTTTCGCGGCTGGGGTCCAAGCCGGATGGTAGTAGTTTCCCACTAGGTACTATTGGAGGTAGCCCTGAGAGATAGTTGGTAGAACGGGGAGGACGGCCGAGGGAATAGGGGGTGGACGAGCTACTACTATGCCGAAACGAAGACGGGCGATGGGACTCATAATTCGAACCGGCACGGGGTCCAGTAGGGGTTTTATGATGCATCGGTGGGGAGTTGTGTCGAGCTGGCCCCGGCCATGGTCCATCGCGGGAACCAGGGCCGTCCCTCGTAGAGCTAGGAGGAGGGCCACCTCTGGGCCGCGTGGGTGCGGAAAGTAACGACATGTTCGTTCCGCGAGCCTGAGGGCCGGTTGGCGGCTGGACAGGCGAAGGGGCGGACAGCGGAGTTACAGAGTGCGGCTTGTTGAAAGCTTGGTGTTGACCAGGGATACTGGGGATCCTTGATGCTTGCACGCCATTCTGGTGCCCGGGCGAAGAGGGACCCGAGGGGCCTTGTGATCTTACATTTTGCAATTGGTTTTCAGCGCGTTCGTTATCCCCGCCGGGGCTCGGCCTCAGAAGTTTATCAGGTAATCTAGGCGAAGGTCCGCGCCTACCGGGCCCTTTAGGAGGAGACGGTGGCCCACCAGTAGGGCCCCGTGGCGGCCCGACTGGTCGCAGTGGCGATCTAATGGGTTGGGACGGAGATGGTGCCGGGAGTCGGCCTTCATAGTGAGTTCGTGCCGGTACATTGGCAGGTGAATGCGCGACTTGCCCAGGCCGCGGCATGTTCATTCTGTCATGTGTTTGTAACGGTGGGGATGACCTTCGTGACGTAGCTGTCGAAATTTGACCAGAGTTGTGGCCAGACGGGGCGATCGGAGGCGAGGGTGACCGGCGTCGCCATGACCGCTCACCAGGAACTTCTCGCCGCTGTTCGCGCCGTTCTAGGCTGCGTGAACGGGCACGCGGAGGCCCCCGCGAATATTCAGAGAGCGACGGCGATCGCGGTCGTTCATATCTTGGTCGTATAGGAGAAGCGACGCGCTCTCTTTTTGGAGAGCGCGGGTGATAACTGTTGAATGGCGAAGGGTCTCGAGCCCGTTTTAGAGGAAACGGACTCCGTTCCCGTGGATATCGGGGTGGGGTTCGAGAGCGTCGTAATCTTGGGGGGCTCCGACGAATATCACGGCCGGGCGACGGTCTCCTGCCTCTTGGGTTGTAACTGGATGCCGGGTCCCTACCACGAAAAAGCGGGCTTCTTGAACGGCGCCGGAAGGCACCCGGTGACCGGCTGCGAGCCCTCCCGCGATTAGGAGCCCAGGTATCAGCCGCAGGTCTTAATGGAGAGCGAGCCCTCGGTGGGGGCGAGCGACCATAGCGGATATCACCACGAGGAGAAGGTCGACGGTTTCGATCTGAAGGCCGGTAGCTTTCTCCAAAACGACGCCCATCATCGTATCTAAAGAGTCGCAAGTATCCCACAATCATTAGCCAGGCTGTCACAAAATGTCGGGGCTGGCTCAAGCGATAGCTATTAATTCAACTGGCCTAGAAATGGGACTGATTAAAAAGGAGTTCCCAAACCTTCTGTCACGATCCATCATGATGTTTCGCAAAAAGGGCGTCTTATCTGGATATCAAGCGTCGCAGGAGAAGAGATACGAGGGGTTGCAGCGATTAACGCATAGCCCAACCATAGTATAGAAATATGCTAATAAAAAGCTATCGTTGGGCTACAGCGTAGCAATATAAAGAAAATATTGGCTGACAGCTCATGTTCCACTCGCTCGACTTGGCTCCGTTAGGTTGCTCAGCGCGTGTTTCCGCCAACCCTTAAAGAATACGCCGGGAAATTTTTCGATGGATCACGTGACTTACATTATCGGTAGCACGTGAGAAAGCCTGACAGAGCTTGTTCCAGCGATAGAGAAAAGTTGTGATTTTGGTAGTATATAAATATCATAGGTTGGTTAGGCACGTAATTATGGAGAATGGGATAAAAACTGGACCATAATCGATTAATTGCATAGTTACATTAGAAAAATATAAGAACAAGAGATTGCTACAAAAAATTTCCCCGAGCCTTTTCAAACCCACCATGAGACTCCCAACTCCCTGATATGTTTGGTGTGTGTAGTCAACTACGATATTACCGCTTAGCACGCCGCTGTTCATCTTTCTTTAATCGCTTCCGGCTCTCGCTGGCAATCATATCACTCAGGTCCTCCTGGAATCCCCAATTAGGATTGTTTTCCTGTTTTCGCTGGGCTTCATAGAGGTCTGTCAAGTTGTCCTTATTTATTCCATCATGTGTATGCAGCGCATCAGGATCAACGGATACATCCACATCCCCGGGCTTCTTTCTTTTCCGACTTTGATCTTCTGCACCAAGCACCGGAATATTGCTCTGTGCAGCCTTAAGATCATAAGCCCGATCGCCACCGAAAAAGCCCCGAACTTGCGTTTGGTGCTCAGGGATGACCTGGTATGCAGACCTAGGATGCGCTGATTCCTCAGTTTCTGTCCCTCGATGCTTTCGGACATCGAATTCGCCCACGACACTCTCCGCACCTCCGAATTCCGAAGGGACTGTGGAAACCATCCCGCTCGGAGTCTCCAACCCACTTGGGGTCTGCAACCCAGTTCCACCTTCTTCATCTTCCTCCTCATCCTCTTCCTCTTCGCTTTCTTCTTCTTCGGACTCTTCCTCTGGAGGTTGTAGTTCTCCCCAAAGTTCTTTCTCCACCGGCTCTCCTTGCTGTACATTTTGCTGCGTTTGTAACACACCGAAAATGTCACCCCCATACAACGGCCGGTTGTGTTCATCGACGGGAGGCTTCCCATATCCTCCAGGATGGTATCCCCACATTGCGCCAGGTGGGGGTGGAGCATTTAGACCCGGAATTTTAAGTGCAGGGTATGACGGGGGAGGCCCAAATCGTTGCTGGTTTATTAGCCATGGTGGGGGCGCTCCGGGGGGGATATTGAGTGCTTCTTTCAGCTCATCGCTCAGTTCACCGGGTCGGAGGTGTCGTAGATTAGTCTCATACTCTTTGCCTTCGTAGTAGACTTCTCCATAGCGAGTTAGTTCTGGTTTGGTTTGGAATCTGAAAAAGGCCTCGTAGAGCTTCTGATAGTCAATATCTAATTTCCCCATCTTAGGCTGTACACGTTCGCGCTGTTTTTGCTTGAGAGTTGCTTGATCCTGCTTCTCCAAAGCTGCATCTCGCATTTCAGCGATGCCAGTTTCCTGTATGAATTTTGGCAAGGCAAAGGGTGGTTTCTCAACACCTCTTTTTGACGACAAATATTCCCGTTTTAACGACCAGTGAGTTGGCACAGGGACTACATTTCGATAGGCCTTGATGTGCACAAGTAGACGAGGATCTGATGCTGACGTGTCGGTCCATTCAACTGTTTCCGGTTTCCGAACCAGCGCCTTCAGTTCTGCAACAGACAGCTTGTTCATTTCCTTTCGCTTCTTCTTCGATATTTTAGGGCCGGAAGCTTCCTCTTCCTCATCGGGAATATCATCATCATCATCGAAGTAGACCTCGGGTTTGTCAATTTCTTTGGATGCGGAGTCTTCGTTTTCGCGTTTCTCGAACTTGCCGATCACGTCTCTGTACATTTCAAATAAGGGGTCGACGGAATCGTAAAGATTCTCAGGGTCGCTCGTATCATCCTTACGCTCCGGAGGAGGCGGAGGAGCCTCTGATGAAATCCCACCTTGCTTGTCCTTCTCAACAACATCCGGATCGGCTTGAGGAACTGGAGAATTGCTGCTAGATTTCAACTATAGTGAAGTCAGCAGACGTATATACCCAGGCAATAATAATGTGCAACATACCTCATTCTTCTTCGCTTTGCGCTTAGCTCTCTTCAGTTGATTCTTAGTGGGTTTCGTAGTTACCGCTGGCATTTTAGAGAATTTCTGTCAAAAGTATCGTATCAGAGACACCTAGAGATTCGGGCGCCGGGGAGAGCCCTTTCCACCCTCCAACTCAGTCGACGAAAATTATGTAACTGAGTTAGACAGGTAAATGGACAGAGCGCGTATATAGGTTAACACCTGTCTATACTATGCGATGATTTGGGAACGGATGGGAGGTGAAGTTGTCAAGAAGGTTGGCGCGTGGAACATCCGTCGAGTATTTGCCAGGCGAGGAGCTTACCTAGGTACCGGTTCCTAGTCACGTGATCCGATCGAACGGACCTCAGATAGAAAGAGCTAGATGGGTACCTAGGTAGTGAATCGATAATTCGCATTGACGATGTGAAGGAAACACTTGCCAAAGATGTCATGAAGGCCTTATTTATATTACGAATGCTAACCCTCTAGAATACAATTGCTTCAATAAAACCAAAACAACTCCTTCTTACCACCCAAATGGAAAAACCCTGTAGAATGCCCAGAAAGAAACCATGGCGAAGCCAATCTAGGTATAAGAATGGTCCACTGAAATAAGCATATAAAAGTACAGATAAAGGTAGGGAGCCCAACTATCTCCTCTTAGCAGATCTTGACTCTGTAACGGGAGAAATCAGTCAGCTGCGAAAACGATGGCTTAAGATATGTGAAGCCTCTCTTACCTGCTGCTGTGCGTCTCTTCTTGGGGCTCCCTTTCCCACGGCTTTGAAGTCTGTGTTTTTGCCGTCAGTTACCAAACAATGCCTGCAGTTATGCGAGAACATCGCACTACGTACTTTTCTATGACTCCAAGCCGCTTTCCCTCCGGATAATCCACAAACCGGAGCCCAAGAGCATCGTAGGCTTCCTCCAGTTCGTTCAAAGTTCCTATTCTTTGGGGGTAATATGCTGCCAGTGCTGGTCCTCGTAATCTCTGGCGCAAAACTTTATTCCCAAGTCGTTGTTGCTCGGGATTGTAGGTGTGGGAGAAAATGCGACATTGGGCCTTTGAAAAGTTAGCCAGTGTATCAATGATAGCGTGGGGAGCCGTGACCAACCTTAACAAGGTCCAGGATTCTAGAACGAGGAACTGACATGTTGCCCGTAGTTTGCTGTCAGCAAGGTCTTGGTTGGAGTCGTGAGTATCGTCGAGGATGAAGTCTTGGTCGTAGCATCCGCCTGGCGAAACGCAAATCGGTGGTTTTGGAGGCCTCTGCCGCTAGTCCCTTTTGGGATTGCGGGCTTTCCACCTCCGCAAAAGATCTGAACTGATAAATGCTTCTTCATTCAGCTTTCAAGGTTTCTCAATTGCGTTCTTGATGCTACGCCTTAGAGCTACCTGGCGGCCAAACGACCTGTCATTTACGCTCAACGTTCTTTTCGGGAAAAGAAAAAAGAAACGCTCTATTCAAACGCATCCACCCCACCCCACGTTCTCGAATATATCAAAAAGGAAAACAAAATGGATACGAAGAGGAAGCTTGAGCTCGAAACCTCCGGAGGGATTACAACAGGGAAAACCGTGAAAAAGCGCAAGGTCAGTGCAAAAGCCATCCAGACGGTATCTTTGCGAACTCCTCCGGTTTGTGTTCCCACTTGAACGTTAGCTAATAGTGATACAAGACAATACCCGACTCGGAACCCGATAACGTTTCTACAAGCTCACAAACTTCCTCAGGGGCCAAGAACCGTACAACTAAAACCAAATATCGTCTAGAGAAACTTAGAAAACTCACCCGCAAGCTTCTGAGCCGCCCGGAGCAAGTTCAAGGACTCCTAGATGGATCCGAACCTGACGTGGTCGTAGCTCTGGCAGAGATTGACAAAGCATTATCCCTCAAAAACCCCACACGGGAGTCATTATATTATTCACAATCTCCTCGGAATCGACTTCACTCCTCTTCGCTGCAATTACATTCTCAGAAGAAAATCCCGCCTCTCCCACTCGTTCTGGATAAACAACTACAAACTGCGATGCTCACTCACGAAGGTATCCATAATCCGAACACCACTTCTTTATCAGAGAAAAATTATGAAAGGATGGAGCTCCTAGGCGATGCCTATATTGAGATTATGGCAACTCGGCTTGTCTGGGATACGTTTCCCCGTCTCCCAGCCGGGCGTCTTTCCCAGATCAGGGAACTCCTAGTGAAAAACGAAACATTGGCGGAATACACCACCCTTTATGGCCTAGATCAAAAATTGATGGTGCCGCCTGAAATTCGAAATCAAGCGAAAACATGGACTAAAGTCAAAGGAGACCTTTTCGAAGCATACGTTGCGGCCGTCATCTTGTCTAACCGTGACAACGGCGTCCAGCTGGTCGAGGATTGGCTGACGCAGCTCTGGATACCAAGGCTTGAGCAAATAGAGAAAGAAAAGCCTGTGCTTCGATTCAAGGAGGAGCTTGCGAAACTGATCATGGACAAAGGGATCAGACTATCTTATTTGGATGAGAAAAAAGCCATTAATCATCCTGGGGGTTTACAAACGTTTTTCATTGGGGTTTACTTGACCGGTTGGGGCCATAAAAACGAATGCCTAGGGTCGGGAACCGGGCTTAGCAAAGTTATAGCCGGAAATGAAGCAGCCAGGAAGGCTTTGGAAAACCCCATAACACAGCAGGCTGCGGCCGCAAAGAAGGCATACCATGCAGCCAAGCCCAAAGACAAGGTGGTGGCCGGACATCCCTCGCGATAGCATATACAGCACATATCATGTAGTTTATACCCAAGCATATACTGATTTAAGCGTGTAAATATATTCCCTGCAACTTCCTTTGAACAGCTATTTATGCTGCCGTCGGATACCTACCTAGGTAGCCTTACATATACCATCACGTGACATAGCTCCATGACCGCGGAAGCCGAATTCCTATAGCAGTCATCTCTTCTATGCCTCCTTGATCCGCGCGCTACCCATAATTGAAGCTCGTAGAAACCATGGGCTCCCCGATTTTCCGCTTATCCCGCGTCTCCTACCGATCTTTCAACACATCGCCTTTGAGGAGCGGAGCTCAACTGGCCTATCAAGCTTGGCCGGCTGGCGGTGACTCCGCAGCAATTGACGAAAGCCGCAGCCCTATTATATTTATGCATGGACTATTCGGCTCCAAGCAGAATAACAGGAGTATCAGTAAGTAAGGAGAGGCCAAAATCGTCTGTTCTCTTCGGAAACATGTTCGCTAACATGGCTACAGAGCTCTCGGGAGCCATCTGAAAACTCGCATCTATGCGCTTGTAAGCGTTCCCTCCGCCTCCTTGCTTTCGAACATTGCTCGATACGGCCCGCATATGCCTAACTTTCTTAAACACTGCAAAGGATCTTCGAAACCATGGCGACTCGCCGCATTTCCAGGAGCACAATTACACCGCGATGGCGGATGACGTCGAGCAATTTGTACACGACCTAAAGCTCGGAAAACCTACGCTAATTGGCCATTCGATGTAATTATTGTTCCCATTCCCATGAGATGCATGTGAAAATGGAAATCGATTCTGACATTGCTGGGGAGAATATAGGGGCGCGAAAACTGCGATGACTGTTGCGCTGCGGTCTCCTGACCTCATATCTTCCTTCATTGCAGTCGACAATGCTCCCGTTTCTGCTAGCCTAGGCAGCCAATTCGCAAATTATGTAAAAGGCATGCAGGAAATCGAGAGTGCTAATGTCACAAAGCAGAGTGATGCGGATCGTATCCTCCAGCAATATGAAGATGTCCGTATCGTATTACCCATGCACATCTTAGCCGTATACTCCCATTATTTCTAGGCCCCTACCTTCCCTTCTCTTTGGTACTTAACGTTAAAAGCACGGGCTAATTCCAAATACGCACTACACACAGTCCCTCCCAATCCGCCAATTCCTCCTCACCAACCTTATTCGATCCAAAGAAGACAATACACTCAAGTTCCGTGTCCCCGTAAATCTACTCGGCGAATCTTTGGGTGAACTGTCAGGGTTCCCATTCAACCCTTCTGACCCCGTCAAATTTGAAGGGCCGTCGCTTTTTATACGAGGAACCAGAAGCCGCTATGTCCAAGATAAAACTTTGCCAACGATCGCGCACTTCTTCCCCAATTACCGACTGGTAGATGTCGACGCCGGTCACTGGGTAATATCAGAGAATCCGGAGGCGTTCAAAAACGGTTCGTTGCTCCTGATGTCTTCCCCCTTCCCCAACTTCGTCTTCCTCCCCCTTTCAAGCCACGTTGGCAGTGAAACTGACAGCGTGATGTGCATAGCTGTTACGGAGTTCTTTCAGTAATTTAATCCGCCCTGCGATGTGGAGTGATTATGCTTTAGATAAATTACCTCGTGGATAGTATTTCGTCTCTTAACGATGGTCTATATTATATCCCAACGTAGAATACCATTATTACAACACATTTGCAATAGCTGGGTCAATTTGCAAGACGAAATGGGAAACATGCCATTACATTAGTACGTCGGTGAACTATACAGTAGTCGGGGGTCCAAGTACTGGCCGCTGCTGTTGCCCACTTACAGAGGCAAGGTTAAATGAATCAAGCTGTTGTCTTGGGGAGTGGGAAACAAGGAGCAAGGGATTTGGAGAGCATCTAAAGTTAAAAAAGACATTACCAGTACCGTGCGCTACCCATTTGAGAAAAATCGAAAATACAGCTATCTAGACATGTGTGGCTTTCATATTCTGTTCTCGTTCAATGGGATACACGGTTTTGTTTTCAAAAAGGGAAAAACGGACAGAGAGAGAAATAAAAGCAGTAGCTTAACCATAATCCACGTTAAAACAAAAAGCCAGCACATGTAAAACTAGAAGCGAGGTGATTTTAATTCCCTTTCTCCAACGCCCCGTTCATTTCATTTCCCTAGCCGCGTTTAAACGGACTCGAGAACCTGCTCCTTGAACTCCCTCTCGACCTATCGAAGAAAAGACGGAAGTGTTAGCAGGATATACAATACTCCATGGGTCAGGTAGGAAGGAATGTGATTTCGTAAATGGATCTATCCGTAGGGATATATATATACATACCTTCTGGCCCTTGTCATCAGTGCTTGACTCTCCGTGCAGAGCGAGCAGAGCGCCCAAATCGAACTTGGGCGATTTCAGGAGTTTGACCTTGCGGATATGGACCTATAAAATCGAAGCCCGCGGTTAGTAAAGAAATTTACAGCTGAAACAGCATAGGGCGACGAAAGATGACAAAACTGAAGAAAACAGAGGAAAAGGCGGGGTTCCAATCGAACATTTTGCAGAGGGTAGATGCCGTGGGTAGCCTTCTCGATTTCCCGTCCAATGACCTCAGGAATGAGTTTGGTGAGTTGGGCGAGGGTGCGGGTGGAAGCCTCGCGCTGGATGATCTCAGTGATCTTCTTGCGGATGGCGCGGATCTGGGAGGAGCGCGCATAGGTCGTCTTCTTGATCTGGTTTGGTCGTCTCTTGGTGAAAGCAATGGCGAATAGGCGGAGGAGGTAGTCGTCGGTGGTCTTGACGGTGACGTTGGCCTCGATCAGAGTTTGCCATTTGCGGACCAGCGATCGAAGCTTGTCCGATGTGAAATCCAGACCGTGGAAGTTGGTCAGGCAGTTCTTTCCCTGGACCTCGTCAACCCGTAGCTTGACCTTGCGGAATGCGTGGTCCTCGTCATTCTGCAGGTCGGCGAGCGAAACCTCGAAGATTCGGCCCTTCAAAGAGTCATTGGCGTTCTTGAGACCTGTCGTTCGATTGACCAATGTCTTTCCCACACTGTTTTCACCTGAATTAGCATATTTTTCTATTCCGAAGCCAGCGTTTTGCGTATTGAGGCGGATAGATATCGTACTCTCTGATGGCGAAGGTCGAGGGAGCCTGACGAAAGCGAGATATTAGCATTTTAATTAATCATGGACAACCAAACCAACTCCAACCACCAGTTGCACGAAATAACATACCTTCACGGAATATTCATCCTTCCTCGAAAAAGGGTCCTGAGTCCGCTTTTTCAGGCCCTTCTTACCTTTCGACAGACGCTTGTTCCTGTTGACGGTTCAGTCAGTATTCTGGTGATATGCAGCTTCAATCAACTACTTAATTCCGATCCGCTTATCAACCGGGAGAAAAGAAAAACGGGACCAAAAGGAGGGACGTACTTTCCGACAGCCATATTTGCGATTCGGGCCTATCTTGCAGCTGGGAAAGAGAGGCAGATTATCGCATCCGAAGGCCTTGAATAGAGCAGGTCGAGCGTTTGGAGTCGGTTAGTCCACAGTGTGATGTCGAAAAGGAAATCCCACACAAATTTCCCGCTAAGCGAGCCCTTTACGCTAGCTTCTACAGGTTAGTTAGATGTATTATGTCAGCCCACTCGAGGGGGCAAATAACTAGTTATGAAGTTTTCCAGGACCGTGATGGCTTAGCAGGTTCAATTGTCCAGAAGACGAAGTATTTAAAAAAGACATTTCAATGTGACATTAGATAGTGAGTATGTATTCCTAACACTTTCCAGCACAACTACGCCATATGGATCAATAAGGGAACCAGAAGAAACAAGGAAAATGGCCTCATGGCTTCGTTAGTGGCGTGTTTGTTCATTCTGCGACACATTCCCGGAAGCGGCTTGTCTCCATTATGATGGACGGAGCCGGACAACCGACAACCTCCCCGCCGCCCTCTCAGTGCTAGTCGTAATGCTCAGTATGAAAACATACTCAAACCTGATGAAGAAAGGATCACTTACATCAACATCTTCCCAGGCGCGCCCTTGCACCTGGGAAAGCTCATCCGCACTCAATACCTTGCCGGTAGTGACTGTCCAGCGATGTTAGACTAAAAATAATAACAATAATAATAATAATAATAATAATAATAATATCGAAACGAGAGAAAATTACAGGGCTTAGCATACAGTATCCAGCGTGGATTTTTGCATCGATTTCTACCCGGCTGTCTTCGGGAATCAAATCATCTGGTATGGGAACTCGCTCATGGATTGGTATGCCCTGTTCAACAATAGCATCGTGTTTCATGCTGGACACCTCGTTAGTTCTGTGAAACGCGGTGACTTGTTATCGTATGTGAATCCACTCACTTCGACATGCTCAACATGCGATCGATTTTGGTAATACCCAGCCAGTGTAAGATCTAGACATTAACAAAGTTAGTTCGCAGAGTGAATGATGCCCACCATCTCTCTGTTCTACGTACGTCTGGCATAAGAGCTTGAAATCGCATGTCCTAGGTCACAATATCAGCTTTTGAGACAAAATGATCTAAAAGGAACGGGGATTGTAGCCAAATAGATAGCATACCTTGACTCCAGCAATATTTTCAGTTCTCTTGAAATATTCACTGGCACCTACATGTTCTGGATTAGATGGGCTATTCTCGCATTCTGTGATGGAGGCACCTACGATCAGATCCTCGCTTCCCTAGATAAAAGGATAAAATGTCAGATAAATCAGAGATACAGGCGAAAGAGTTGAAGGCAGGCGAAACAAAACGTACGGGCATTGTAGACCAAGTACTTTGTGACTTCTCCAAGAGCCCGACCTTCCTTTCGAAAGTAAATGACAATACCACTTCCCCCATGCTGGGCCTGCTTGACAGCTTCTTCTATCCCGAAGATTAAGTAAGGGCGGCAGGTACAAATATCGGATCCGAAAACGTCACTGCCGTTACATTCGTCATGAACTCGAAGAGCCAGTTTCACATTTGGGTCGGACATCCTGGCAGGGTCGCCGAAGCAGTACACCGTTAAGCCTCCGATGGGTGGAAGGAACAGCTTGATATCGCCCCTGGTGATCAGCTCTGGGTATGAACCACCCGTGTTTTCGAAAAGTGATCTGCGCAGAGTGCCTTCGTCTATAGGTCATTAATTCAGCAAGCCGCAAAAATCATGTATGTATGTAAACGTTCTACGGTTTAATTTGTCATTGTTAAACGGAGGATGCCTGCTTACCGATGCCAAATCTTTCCGCTACGCCTGGCAGATACCAGACTGGTTCAACAGCGATCTTCGTCACAGCCAGCTCCCCGGACTCATTCAGGCATATTTTCCCGTCCACCTTCAACCTGCCAGTCTCGACACTCTGCTTCAATTCGGGCAATTTCATATGCGCTTTTGTGACGGCAATAGTTGGCCGAATATCCACACCTCCCTCTTTGATCATCTCAGTGAAGTCGAAAGGAGCACGATGGCCCCATGGGTCCATCGAAACTATCTTTTTCGGATCAGTCCACTGAGGGAAAGGCCCAATGTTGACGGGGGGCTCCGTATTAGTGAAATCGGGGCGGTGGTCAATGTTGAGATCTTTGCTAGCTACAGCAAGAGCGTAGTAAATGGAATAGGAACCACCATGAGCACCGATCGCTTCGAATGGCGTTGTCAGTAATGATACTCACTATGTAGTCGGCTAAAAATTGTCTTTACTGACCGTTTCTTTTCTTCACTGTGTCAGGGTGCCTGCTGACTACAACTGGTCCTCGTTTTATTGGATCAGGGTTACCCCAGTCCATAACTATGGGGTTTATCCCGGACTGCCCGGGGTATGTGGTAAGAATAATGCGAGACGTTCCAGAAGTTTTACGTGGGGTATATGTTCCTGATGGGGCTGGCGCAGACCCGAGCGCTTGAGCTTCATCCTTTGCCTCGGGCCCAGGAATATCGTCACGAGTAGCTAGTAACTCAACTTTCTCCTTTATTTCCTCGACGGAACTGGACAAGTGGGAATGGTCAACCTGTATCTTTTCGAGGGCCGCCAGGATGCCCCTCAACTCGTGGCCGCCCGAGGAGGAAATTTGAGCTGCCATTGCGGATATTTCTCTATAGGATCCTTAAAAGGTATGAGGAGAGGAGGGTGAAAAGTGATATAGATGCATACAGAGGAGAAGGTACAACTCAAGCCCACTGTGCGGAGGACTCCAACAGAAATATCGGTTGGGCAACTGGAAATGTTAGCCCCGCCTCAGCAGCGGTGTAGCAACCAAGCTATTGTATAGGTGATGGAATAGCCAAAAACAGAACTGCATGCATAAATTATCCAACAGGACGCCGCAGGTTACTGTTTGGAAATAAAGGATGCGAGAGATTCTTTACCATATGGTGAACTGAACTTCGAAAAATTCTGGCTCTCAGCGGATCAGGGATCTCAGCGCTGTCGAACGTGGAGGCAGGTGTAACGACAAGCTGATAACATACATACTGTCAGCTACTGAGGCAAAAGAGCTCAATCACCAGTTACTGGAGGAAGAGGGGCTGGATCACTGGGAGAGCAAGCCATGGCTGACACATACAGCCTGTTCCCTGACCTGACACTAACAAGCCACACTCTCCCAGGGTCTGCCGCCACACCGCCCAAAGCGCGTAACGCCCGGGCCTCAGGCCAAAGCCCCTAAAACGGGTTAGTTTAGCGCTTGCGGGGTCTTACCTAGGTACTCTTGCTTTGCACACTTTAACTTAGTAACTAGTTAACGTAATTCACAACCGAGC
>JAFEJD010002502.1:0-13575 GCA_018296065.1 Blastomyces percursus | reverse complement strand
CGAAAAGCCGAATGAAGACAACAGTGCCGAACATTACGAATGCGCCAAACAGAGTAAAATGCTCAGGTGTAACCGAGCTTCAACTGGGGTGCTAACCCCTTATATAATTCAAATAGTTCTCTCTTAATCCAAGGAAAGACTTTTTAAATTATCAAATGATTTATTAAATCACGGCCTGCTGCTGTGCTTGTAGAGCTAGTATACACTGAAGTTTTAGGCTCATCTCTAGTTAATGAAGGCCATTCCCAAGAAGAATCTTCCTCATATTCACCCATGGGAGTATATAAATCAGAGCTTGGTGGTTTTTGAAATAATACTTTCAAAAATGATACTTTTTGTAAGAAAAGTGCTCGCAGCGATTATTCCTAAGGTTCGTAGCTTGGCGTGAGATGTATTGGTTGCTACTAGAAGTATTCGCGGTAGGGGTCAAATGTATAATAGTATTCAAGCTGAGTTTCGAATAGTAGTCGCGAACTCCTGTCTTATATACATCAGTAGGCTGTGTGGCCAAGAGGCCCAAAGGGCGCTAACCCTATTGGTTATGCGAGGGATTGGAATAAGGGTAAAGCAATTCGTTCGCCACAATATCATGTTTCGGTGCTTCACGGATTGCTCGTGACGCCTGATTGCGGTTATGCCACCCTTCTGCCCTAATAGGAATATTTTTGAGCTTCTGAAATCCGGGGCGCGTCATGTCTTACTTCAATTTTCGGTTTCAGTTCGTCGTGGTGGTTCTGCGACACCGGCTCGGCAGTGTGCTTGAGGGTTTGCTCATGTTTTCCCTGCTTGGCATGGAGTGGACGCGAGAACTCGACGCGAAACAATAAATAATCTCCAACTCCCAACATTTAAGTTATACTAGAAACTTCCATTGAGCCAACAACACAACTCCCGTCTCTCGCACACTCCCCTGTCGAATCTCGTGGGCTTTGTTTTCCTCTCTCGTTTTCTCTTGTCTCACGTCATATTTCCTTCTAAACTGGCATGTACTGTACGTGATGCGCTATCTCGCCTTGAGTAGAAAGAGAAGCACGATGCCGTAAACTAATATGTTCTTTAGCTTATTGTATCTCTACCCGTAATATGAAGAAATGGTCGGTTCGACAGATTCAGCGGATCTTAGTGCATCCCTAGATATTGCCTACCAGCAGCAACAGGGACTAGATTCCGAACAAGCGCAGCAACTCACCGAGACCACCCAAGGTCATGGCAACCCGTTGGAGGAATTGGTTGCTATTTCGCTACCGCCGTTGACTTTCCCAAAGACATCCTACCACGGCTATGAAGCACCTGAACCGAAGTCTACTGAAAGAGAGGCGGTGGAAGCATTGCTCAATGAGCCAGGAATTGATAGGCAGACATATGACGAGAATGAATTTATTAGCTTTCAGTTGGATGACTTCGTGATCTATGCGCTGCCTGATCACTCACCGACACCCCATGGCATGGTTTCGCTGGATCAAGTTGCTGCAAAATTCGGAAAGCAGACAGTCGTATTTTTCTTTGATGGGGTGCTTAAAGGTCCCGGTAACCAGGGGCTGTACCTGGAGAAGGTGCCTTTTCGCCTTGTGTCTATCGGGGGGTATGAAGCCATTGAACAACACAGTGTAGGGAAGGATATATGGATCCAGTCGCTTTATTGCACGTCTACATCTATCGGAGATCTATGGTATCAATTAGGCACGCCCGCACCCGAATACAAGGACTACTTTCACTCCTTCTGTTGGCTTGCCGATCTTGCAAAGTACTTCATTGATTACCTCCACCATCATGAAAATGTCACCTTACACCACTTTAAAATTGATTTTTCCTCCTGGCTAACGGACCTGCACGGCGCAGATACGTCCTTCATACAGTGGATGGCTGAATACAGAAGTCTTGATTTCAGACAAGCGATTAATTCATATTCTAGTTTTCTTGTGAAACAAGCATGGGATTTGGATCCTGCTTACTTCACTCATTCTGTATGGGCTGAACTTGGTGTTACGCAGGAAAACCTTGTCCTTCCAATGCAACCGCAGAAAGCACAAGGTACCATTGTCACGCCATATGTATATCAATGCTTCAAAAACATGGAGTGGGGCAATCACCTTATTGCTGTTGAGCTTGATCCTCAGACCTCAGCAAATCACCAGACTCGGCTCCGAGAGCTTGGATTTCTTCCAAAAGTGATGCCAGGGAAGAAAATGAGTTCAGGATGTACTGTTGGACTTGACGCAACGGCAGCAATTCGCCCCAAGGATGTTATTGCCATCCGAAGGGATCTGAAATCCCCTTGGAAGGGCACGGAAAACTTGTGGTATGCTGTTGTCCAGGATGTGCAGCCCCGTAAGGGTCTCCCTGCACGTTTAAGTTTAATTTGGCTCTACCGACCTTCTGAGACCGTGTGTGCAGATTTGACTTATCCTCATGCGAATGAGGTTTTTTTTTCCGATCATTGCAACTGTCAAGATGGTGTCATAGATACTTCTGACATTGTCGAGAAGGTCAAGGTGACTTTTTTTGCCCAGCAAGCGGAGAAAGGTGCACAGTTTTTCATTCGACAGACCTATTTCTCAGAGGATGAAACTTTCACTTCTCTAAAAGAAGAACATTTCAAATGCCAATGCCGGAGACCCAGGTCAAAACCAGAGTTCATGGTTGGTGACACTGTCCTAATTGAAAGCTTCAATGAATTAAATCCCGATCAAATAAATCTCGAGCCAGCGGAAATCTTGGGGTTCGGCGAATCTGGACAAGTGGATGTACGAGTATTCCTCCGCCGCGGACGAGATTACAACGATGCAGGTTGTCGCCCGAATGAGCTCGTCTATACGAATCGGACTCGAACTATTCATGTCGATCAGATTGAGAGACGATGCCAGGTCCGATGCTACACCGAAGAGCACAAACGGGACGGCTCTATTCCAGCACCTTATAACCGAGACGGAACTGGGGATGCTTTTTACGTAACCGTGCAGGAGATCTCATCTGACACGGGGCCTGAGCTTGTTTCTATACAACATCCGCCAGTGGGATTCAGGGAGGGCTCTAATTATTCTGAGGATAGTAGCCTTCGTAAACTTCGGGCACTCAACATATTTAGCGGGGGAGGGAGTTTTGACAGAGGCCTGGAAGAAGGGGGCGCAATCAAAAATAGCTGGGCGGTGGAATGGAGCGCTGCTCCCATGCTCACATATCGTGCGAATCATGAAAACCCGGAAAAGGTAAAACTATTCCTGGGCTCTGTTAATGATTTCCTTCTCCAAGCTTTGCAAGGAAAAGCAGAAGCGGGTAATCTAATTGCCAAGTTAGGTGACGTGGAGGTCATTTCAGCTGGAAGCCCTTGTCAAGGTTATTCCAACGTGAATAATCGCAAAAATAATGCAGTATCTATGCAAAATTCTTCCATGATAGCGTCAGTTGCTTCGTATGTCGATTTCTATCGACCACAGTATGCCATACTGGAGAATGTGATAGCTATGTCAAATCGCACACATGAAAGAAACCCGCTATGTCAGCTATTATGCACCTTTGTTGGTATGGGGTACCAAGCTAGAGTTCTTAACTTGGACGCTTGGAGCTTTGGAGCTCCACAGAGCAGGTCCAGGCTTTTCATCGTCATTGCAGCGCCTGGACTACAACTACCCGCACACCCTCCTCTCACCCATTCCCACCCACCAAAAACCACACAAAAATCCCTAGGCGAGGCCCCCAATGGCTTGCCCTTTGGAAAAAGACATTGGGAGATCCCTGTTTTTGGCTTCTTGCCAATTTCCAAATCTATAAAAGATCTCCCTCGTATCAGGACAGGAATTACTCCCATTGACTACCCTGACCATCGACCCACACGGTTTGAGTCTGCTGTCAATCAGCATATAATCAACAGTGTACCAAAGGCTCCGAGGATTCAAGGATTACATGAAGCAGTGGTTAGGGGGTTCCTTTGTCCGGAAGAAGGCAATGCACGCCAACGCAACTGCCAAAGAGCATTCAGTCGGATACATCCGCATTTTTTAATGCCGACTGTCACCACATTCCCATCCCCATATTGCAGGTTCACAGGGAGGTGGCTTCACTGGGAAGAGGATAGGGTGATGACGGTGATGGAAGCTCGAAGAGCCCAAGGCTTCCCAGATGATGAAGTGTTGGTTGGCTCACCGGTTCAGCAGTGGAAAACCGTGGGAAATAGCGTTGCAAGGCAAGTTGCTTTGGCGTTGGGTTTGGTCATGAGGGATGCAGTTCTGCAGAACCAACTTAACGAGAAACCTAAGCAAACCACCATGGTCACGAATGGCATTCAAGTTGTAGAACGGTTGAAGGAGGAACGTATTCGATCAACCACGGATCCAGCCGCAGAACCAGACGAAGAATCATCAAATTCCAAAACGCGGGCAGCGCAAGCGATTACTCCGCCTTGTGAACTTGCCGTCCTGCTACCGAAAGCTCCCGATGATGCCCATTTCGATTCTGCCCCAAAATCCTCCGTGATAGGTCTCACGGATAACGACAGGCCAACCCCACCTGCCCATGACTCTGGGATTAAACAAATGACGAGTTCTTTGACTGCAACCCTTACGCCCTGGAGCGCTCGATCGACATCGGTAGCAACTAGCACTGACGAAAGCGCTCCCCCGAATAGCACGCCAGATGGTGATAATACATCTGTTACGGCCCACAGAGGATCAGTAGCCCTCTCGTCTGATACATTTGGGTCAGGACCTGTGCCTGTTCCCCTGAAGAAGCGGAGACTCAACGACGAAACTCGGGATAACAGAAATGAGTTTTGTCCCAAACTGATATGATTGGACTGAACCCCCTGTCGCGCATTATTGGTGCCCTTTAACCTGAGGTCATAGGGCCAGTGCTTTTGCGGAGTTACAAGGCAAATGATTCCAAGTGTCGTGAGTTGTGGTGTTGACGGCACGGGTAGCTTGGTGGAAGGATATGAACATGAAAGTTTAACTATGCCATATATCCAATATACATGTATATTTATTAGGGTCTTATCACGTCTTGAATTGCCCTAGTTTATCGTTCACTCCTCCACTTATCAGGTTATAAAATACTTATCACCTAGAGGCAACTTGAAGAAAAACCGCAAATAAATGCGAGGAATAGCATTTTCCTTGCCTTCTTCTCAGCCTTCCACTCCCGTCCTTAAACCACCTGGGCGATCTCTCCCCTCCACTTCATCGCCACCTTACATCCACAGGCAAACCTTTCCGCTCGCAGTACCCCCCACAACCCAGTCCATGGTAGGATGCAGTACGGCAACGGCGGGGACGGCAGTTATTAGTCCTTCACCGCCAAGCTGGGCTAATTGGTCACCCGCGGCGGAGTAGACGTCTACGAAACGGTTCATGTTTCCGATGCAAAAGCGCTGTATGCCATTTGATTGTGGGGAGGCTTGCCATTGTGGTTTGAGGCTGGAGAGAATTGCGGTTAGGTTTTTGGTAGAGCTAACATTTGCGCTGCTTTGGAGAATGGCAGTATAGCCCGAGCGGAGATAAAAAGGGCGCATAACTTACATTGTAACCCATCGTCCCGTCTGACAGTTATGTCTGATGGTGGTGGTAGGGTTCATATCATCATCACCCAGCATGTGACCCGGTTTCCATGAATGGAAACCATTAGCTCCAAAATCGTAAATTTTGACAGTATTATCATATGAAGTGGTAGCGACCTGGCCTGCACTGTTGAACGCGGCATGCGAGACGGACAAGTTGCTCTCATGTTCGCCGACGGGTGTCGGGTGCTTCCTGGACAGTTGCCGAAGGTCCCAGAGACGCATGAAGCGGTCTAAACTGGCAGTTGCAAAGAGATGCGGCTGTGAAGGGCAGAGGGAGAATCCACCGATTTTCTTCTCTGACAGCTGGTAGATGTCTGTACTACTCCTTTTAGTATCCTTATCATAGCTCGGGTGCCCGTTTCCCGACATTCGCGTGTCGTGTCGGAAGAAGAATCCCTCAAGTGTGGTAAAGTATAGGACGTGCGGGTCGTCTGGTGTCATGTCCATGCTGGAGACTGCTTCTTCGTCTGACTTTGAGGCTGGTGCGTACGCTTCGGTCGAGATGGATTTCTCAAGATCCAAGGCTCGGACGGAGCCGTCATAGCTGGCTGTGTGGAGTTTGGAGGGAGTTGAAGGGTGCAGGTGCACCGAGCTAATTGTTCTGGCATGCGGCTTTATTATTGTTACTATAGGGTCAGGGTCATCGTCGTCCTCGTCTTCGTCGTCTTCAGCTTTCACGGGAACAGGGCGTGTCTGTGAAGCGTCAAATATACCCAAGTTGCCGAGCTTGTCGCCAGCAAATATTAGGGGCTTAGCTTCAGTGGGGTGAAAGGCCATTGAATATACTCTTTCCGGTGTTATTTTTATCCCTATATCGTGTCGTTATTAACCTTTACGTTAAATGGTGACATTCCATATTTGGCAACACTCACGATTTGGCTCCCATGGTTCCCAAATACTCAAGCCGCTCATCTTTTCCCTCAAGGACTTCAGCTCTTTGTCTGTCGTTTTCTTAATATCATCTTCGCCAAAAGTCCGCGCATAACGCGGTGGGGCTGTGTCCTCTCCAAGAAACAACGACCCGTCCCATTTCTGGCCTCCGACAATTATATCCCCCATCTTAAGATCACCGGAAACGCGCATTCTTTTCGCCTGCGCAGCAGCCTTTTGAGCTTCATATTGCTCATCAGCTTTTCGCTTTGCTATCTCGCTGTCGGCTGCCAATCCAGCAAGCCGCGAGGAGGTTCTTCGGGGTACTGGCGCTTCATTCTCTTTCTTGACGCGTTTAGCTGGAGTCTTTTTAGTAGACTGCGACGCGGGCCTCGACGATTTAGTAGAAGGGCCTTTGGCAAATAGCCCAGAGGATTGAGCTTCCTGAGTAAGCTTTTTCAAAAGCGCATCGCGCTCCGCGATATTGGCTGCGCGCTGCTTTTCGAAATCAGACAGCTCTGGGACGGATTCCGTATGGGGCATAGCTCAAATAAGTAATGATAACAAGCGTTACAGAAGGATAATATGGCGAAAGATTCAAGCAACGGCCTCAACAGTTCCCGGATATCTTGTTGCATACACCACACCTCTCAAATTTGCGATTCCAAGGTTCGTGTCGGTCAAGCTCAAACATCAATCGCGTGCCAGGCAAGTCGCGCGATCACATGATTTCATTTAACTTATTGTTGGAGCCCTAGGCTTCCTAGTACGGACTAGCGCGCCGCACACTGTATATATTACCCACTAGAGATAGGCTAACATGCAACAACTCAAGACCGGCCCGGGCGCCCTACATATATTCCTATTTAGGAATAGCTCTCTATATTATCACGTGATATAGCTTGCTGGATCAAGGCTCTGTAGCTTTCAAATTTCAATCCTCTTATCTTCTCTCCGTCGACAACAGGAAGCTTGCAAGGGAGCTTGCAAGGGAACCAGAATCAATTAGTTGTGGACAGTTTCGAATTTATAACCATGGTTGGGAATTTACACCGGGGATTCATCGCATATCAGAATGATGGCTTTTTCCTTTCGTTTCTATATCATACTCGGACTCTGACCAGACCAGTTCTCCGATATAAATCGTCGCCGTTGACACTTTCGAAGCCCACCTACGCTCCCGCTTCTAGGAGATTGTATCATTCACGTCCCGTTCAATTTAAGTATCGAAACAGCGAATCCGCCTTCCCAGAACCAGACACATGGTCCACTCCGAACTCGCAAGATGACTCACCAGGTGACCTCTCCTCCTCCCATCAATTCTCTGATCCGCTCTCGCAATCTAGCTCTGGGAATAGTAGTGAGAAGGATCGAGACTGGGACCTACTTTCTTCGGCTCTTGATACTTTGAGATCCTCTTCGGATTCCAAAAGCGATGCCTCGCTGAGGCATTCCCAATTTTCGGAGGTACGCACTCATGAAAGGCCACCCTCGATATATCCCCGCCCGGGTGGTGGCACGTTGGCCGGTATGATGCCCACCTCACAGAAAGATACAGCGCGGACCCCGGACCTACAAAAGTCTAGAGTAACATTGGAAGACCGTCCCCCTTTTAAAGTGTCGGACCCAATCGAGAGTACCCCCGTCTCGGCTCGTATGGGCGATTGGCATCAAAGTAGTTATGGGTCTGAGATCAAGCTAGGAACTGCCAAATCCGGTAAATCTGCGCCTCTCACGAAAATGGCTGCTAGTGAACAGACCATATCTAAAACATGGCAAGAGAATACCATGTCTCCTCAAAGCACAGAAGAACACCTCGGCGTACAAAGTATCGGAAGGGCTCCCTTAGAAAAGGCAATCCATATTCCTTTTGAGAAGGCGGTTAGGAGACGGAAAGACGATCCAGAAAACTGGCAGGAGGTTGACATGCCAGATCGCAATACAGACGGAGAACAAACTCTTCGATACCAGGGGAAAGTTTATGGATTTGCTGCCGGTGATAAAGATGAACTAGTATCAGGTATGGGCGCATTTGGACCAGGTAATCTCGCTAGGGAAGTAGGAAACCGGGCAATCAAGCAAATAAGGGCTGAACTGGATGATTGTATATCGAGCGGAAAGGGAGACATTGGAATATGGGACGTGTGCGAAAAGCACATATTCGCAATGCTGAAGCTTTTTTCCGTTGAAGATGAAGTCATAACGTCTACTATGCCCCAGTACGAGACTATAGCACGATGTACGCGCCGGGCGGATAAGCGAAATTCTCGGAAGCATCACGCGAAAGCTGACTCACAAGCGGCTAGCCTTAATGATTCGCCATCCGGCAATACTCTCCATATTCCTCCTGGTATACCGCGGAAACCTTTTGTTTTGCACGCTTTTCCCGCAACCCTTCTCTACGCTCTCCGTCTACTTCATACACATTTCCCCATGTCAGAAATAACAATACAGATGCATGCTACCATCAAAGCTCGCGGGCGCATCGCCCGTCTACTCGCGTCAGACACAGAGATCTTTAACGAATTAATATCCTATCATTGGCGTGTCCACAACAACCTTCCGCGGGTGAATTTACTTTTGCGAGAGATGGAGGACAACGGAGCTACAATTTCTAGCCGTACAATAGAGCTGCTTAATGAGATATTCAGTCAGAAACGAGAAGAGCGGCTTCTGAGCGGATCTTCGGCGACTGCTCTTGTCAAAGGAACCCCATGGGCATTCGACCCCGCACTTCGTGCATACAGGGACTTCGTCGGCATAAGGGGACAGTTCGAGGGCATGTTTTCCAAAGTTAAGAGACTGCGCAAATTTGAAGGCCACAAGTCCAAAATAACAGAAATGATGCACAGGAAGTTGCCGGTGGATATTAAAGGGTCAGCTAGCTCAGAATATTCACGTCTTCATAGACGCCGCAGGAACTTCATGCCATATGTCGAAGATGATGCAGAGGAGTGGGAAAGTCGGAAATGACACTATCTCGGGCTTTGCTTTTAATACCCCGCGTGGCCCACGTTGGCCAATTATTTGCTTTTGTCCCTTAATTCTTTTTGGTACGCGGCATAGATATGACTTTGGAATTCATGACGGGAACGCGATAGGAAACACTCTACTTGATTTATAAATATTCTGTGCCACATATATATCCTTCTGTGAACAAGATATACAAGTGCCTCGGGCATTTTAGATATGTTTTGTTGGGCTCTGCCACCTCCAAGTCCTCGTTATGGGCCTTCAACAACGATTATAACATGGGAAAAGCAATAAGGATGAAAGTTCCAGGAGAAGTACAGGCACCGATTAGCTCCTTTTATCTTACATGGTATTTAATATACATCCTACCAAGAACTTGCATTAACACTGCGTTCATCCGCCAGTCTACCATTTCTCATCCGGCTTAATTGGAAAATCACCATATTCACTCATATCTTCATTCCCCAACTCCTGCCCACTCCAAGGACACTACCCGCGACAAACCCCAAGTACCGCTTAGCTTCGCTTAGAGTCCCAACAACAGAGTTGACATCGCTGAGTTGCCGTTCAACAAATGCCTTCGTCGCGTTGAAGCCCGGGGAAGTATCTTCTGTCATAAAAATATCGGCGCTGGCATAAACAGTCGCGACAGAGAGTCTCTTTGTGTACCACGAAGAGTCCACGGAGTTGTCGTTGGCCAGATAGAGGATGTCAGAGGAGAGTGCATATAACTCAGAGATCGACGGGGCAATATTAAAAGGAAGAGACATGGTTGCTAACGCCTGTGCTTGGTTGTGATGTTAGTCAACTCCACCGATATAGCAATATAGAAAACCTATGTAATTGAGGATGAATGGGAAGAAGATGAGAAGGCACTCACATCCTGCCAATGCTCGATTATCCCCTCGTTCATCTTTAATCTTTCCAGTATCAATACCACCACTTTCTCCTCCACGCTTAGACCTCCTGCTTCTCCACCTTCAGATTTCCCAAAAAGTTCTCTGCGCTTAGCTTTCTGCCTTAACATACCCCTGCGACTTCCCAACCAGTAGGTTATCAGCGCAATCTCCCCACCGTCCGGGAACAGCTGTAATGAGACATCCAAGTATCCGGCATCCCGAGCCCCAAGTGTAAGCGAATGGGCCGTAAATCCATGCTCGGGGATATGGCTTACTGCTGCGGAGAGAATTGCAGACTGCTCCGGAGTGTATGTGTCTGATGGAGGTTCTAAAGCAGAGTGGAAAGAGGAATGGTAGTGACGGGAATGAGAGGGACAGGGGTTCGGAAGTCGTGGGTGTTTTGCGCAAGAATGGATACTCCCAAAGCGGCAAAAATGCGGGCGGTGCGGAATGAGGGAAATTCGCGGCCGAAGAGCAACACAGGGTATTATTCGAGTGGAAGAGTTTATGATATTCAGGGGCTTAGATATTAACGATATGGCGGCCGGCCGGCAGGTAAGGGAAATTGGCTGCGCCATTGAAACAAAGGAATGGAAACGTTCTGCGAGTGGTTTCAGATGTCCGCTCGCTTGCGGTCAAAATTGGATAACGAATGGGGTGGACGATGAAATTACGGAGCGCAGCAATTTTGTGTATGTTCTGTCGAATTTAGTGAACCCCCCAGAAAAGCCCAATGTCCTTTTGAGAACGTGAATCCGGTAATAGAAGTTGAAGATGAAGCTTGGTTGCATGTCGTTGGGTTGATACAATTATCGGAACTTGCTTGGCGGTTTTGATGGCACGTGATACTGACGAACCTCAACCAAATTCTTGTAGGATACTCCGTAGTTGAAGTTCCATTGGCAGATCTGATGATGATGAACTCTTTAGGGCGTGTTCGGTTGCCCGTTCAATTCCGTATTAACCTGCACGCAAAAAGTGGATATTAGCGTAATGCCGGCTTCATTTTTTAATTAAATTTTCAAACCTTGATTGCCACTCCTAAAATCGTAGTGGTTTTTACGTATTAATCAAATACACACAGTGACGACAGGCGGACCCTGTTCATTCTCATCATCATCAAAACGATGAAAGAGTTGTGCAAAATGCCAGGCAGTCAGTCACCAATTATTAATAAACAATTTCTTGATGAATCCGAAGTGCCAATCTCATCAAGTCAGTGGCCTACCTCACCTTCTCCTTCGTCTGGATTGCCCGCCACAGTGCCTGCGCCGCCGCCTGCCGCTGCAATACACGTAATAGTAGATGAAGATTATCCACTCAGTTGACTGTCTCACCTGCTTTGCAGAGCTTTCAAGCTATGGGCAGGTCGTCTGTTGATTTGTGCGAATTCCTTGAGATGGTATCGAACCCCTGAATATGGGACCAAAACACCCCTCGATCTCGGCGAATACCCAGCATCTGCAAGGAAATAGCAATCATTCATCACCATTGCTCCGGGCCTCAGCAAGAACACGACTATCATGGGAAGATCCCTCCATTCCTGCATATATATATACAAAGTTTAAGTTGTGATCACAAGCTGCCAGCACATTCTATGATATCCATCCTTTTCGATTTCGCCATGATGATTGCTGTTTTGTAGGAACTGCAATTGGAAGATGAGTGTCATCCAGAGCGCCAATACAACCTTTGAAGAATGGCCACTGTTTTGGATTATCACTCAAAGCCACTCTGCTGTATTCAATTTGACAAGCAGGCAGATGAACAACGCGGAAATAGAACTCGTATAATGCTGTGAGAATTTCATGGAATATCCTATATATAAATTAGTAAGTATTCTACTTACATATCTCTCAAATAATATGAGTAATCTATGCTTACTTTGATATCGTATCCGTGGAATGATGGAACATCTCTGCAGTGTTTCTATATGCCACCCCCTGAGTGGTTATATATAAAAATAACAATAACTTCTGCTCGATGTGAATAGCCAGTGGATCCTTTGAATCTTTGATGTTGGTATAGTTCCGCAGCCAATCGATGAGATCTAAGAAGGTGCCTAGCTTCATCCGCGTCTAATTTTTCAAGCGTTGTTCGTGAGCATCCGTATCAAGGAGGTCAGCAGTAAGATCCATGCCACAAAAAGGACTTGTATACATGGATCGAATGCCGGAAGGTATGGATACAATGCTTTGAGCAACAGATTGGAAGGTAAATTGAGTGGCTAATTGATAGTGTTGACATAGCAGTAGTTGTTTTGATCTATGATCCTCGTGTTCATCTTCAGAGTCCTCCATGACTTCGATAGCGTGTTTTCAACAAGATATGAAGATGATGAAGGAATCTGCCCGCCCCACTACTACAACGTAGTACGAGGTTAATACCATGTCAATTGACCTGGCAGCGTAAACAGCTTTACACGCCTCTAACCTTGCCTAATTCAGTTACAACCCCCCACACTTTGGACTAAATACGCCGTTGAAGTTTAATACCGTTGCCAGAAGTCTGGGCAGCGATCCACCCACCTGTACCTCAACAAAAGTACCAGGTATACACATCCACCACTCATTTACGCGATAAATCATGCCTCAGCGCGTTGTTTTAGCTGAAACTGATGGAAATCGAAGGGGGAAGGAGCTCTCTATCCATACCCGGGGCTTAATTTATGGTCTTAGAGATGGGAGGTTGACATATTTGCAAATTGGTGTGAAACTAGGTATCTCTGCCTCTACGGTCGCATCCACCCTACAGAAACGCGACCTCCGAATTGATGGCAAGACACTACCCCGTTGCGGCAGGCCAAAAATCCTATCGGATAGGAATACTAGGTCAATTATCTCTCAGGCCCGTCGCGATCCCTTTATTACCTACAAAAGATTGGCTCTAAATACCTTCCAGTTGGTGTCAAGGACCACTATATACAGGACCTTGAAATATGAGGGTATTATCAACCACCCAGCCAAGCGGAGACCCTATTTGAAGCCTATCCATGCAGAGAAACGGCTGGCCTGGTGCCTCGAACGCGCCAATTGGGACAGACCCAAGTGGAATACTGTTATTTGGTCTGATGAATGCTCAGTGGAAAGAGGCAGTGGAAAGCCTAGGGAATGAGTGTTCAGAAAGACCAAAGAACAGTGGCAAACGGGCAAGATAACCACATATCGAACTGGCAAAGAGACCAGGGTCATGGTCTGGGGTGCCTTTTTTGGAAATAGGCGATCGAATATCGACAGAATGAGGCCTGATCCGAATGCACCATGCGGAGGGGTATCTGCAGAC
>JAFEJD010000250.1:0-16508 GCA_018296065.1 Blastomyces percursus | reverse complement strand
AAAAGCAAAAGAGAAAGCGAGAAAGGCATCGTACCTATATAAGCCAGGGAGAGGGTCTGACGATTGAAGAAGGGATGGATCGTGTACGAAGGGGGAATGAAGGGAAAATAGGGAGGATTGAGCAATCTAAGGAGCAGGTACAAAAGCGTGCAGCACGACGATGTAGTAAGTGTAATCAAGTTGGACATACTGCTCGTACATGTTCTCAAGATATAGAAAGCTTTTTATAATATAATTAGTTGAGTTTTCTATATAGTTAATCTGAAATTTGTTTGTAAAGATATTCAATAGTGGAGAAGTGATCGGGAAGGTGGTTGATTACGTTAATGTTCTGGGAAATCGTTGTTCGCAGGAATGCTTTACGTAAGCCTTGGCTCCGTAGATTCCTAGTTAAGGTTGGTAGATAGCAATTTTTCCTCAGACACTACGGAATATTGATCCTGACTATTTTGGGTTAGCTTACTTCCTATTTTAGATTAGTTAGTTAGTTTCAATGTGTGACTAATCATTCAATTCACTTGTTAAAATGGCAACCATATATTAACTTATCCGGAGCAGCGGCTGAGCTTGCTGAGATAAGGTCTTTTTCGCCCTGAACTACATAGTAAGTAGGGTGTTCAGAATATTAGGATATCCTAGGAAAGGAAATGCCATTTCCGCCCCGTGGGATAGGGGATGTTTCGAAAGTAGCTTTGCATAACTCTCTTCGGTACCTTGAGTAAGTACCCTAGGCGTTTGACGGACCCAAATTTAAATTTGCCAAAGTATATGTAAGCTCTCCAGGGCTCTGTAGGTTATTTGGCGTGATGGTTGGGACGGAACGGAATTAGGGTTAGGGTTTGGCGGAACCAAGCCCTAAGCTGTCTTGCAAGGTACAAAAGATGAGAACGGAATCCGTAATGTTTTTCCTCGCAATACATCACTTAAAATACGTCGGCCGAGTCAGGTGTCGCGGCAGCCCGTTATTCAGACGTGCAACTTTGAGAGCTGCTACAAACTCCCATGGGAATCTCAGGTTCTAGAGCGGAGCGGAGGGCTAGACCTGTGGGAACATTCCTCGCAGCATCGAGGGAGATATCTCTCTTATTTTAGAAAGCATGGGAATCCTTCTTGTGCTAACAGTCCCGTAACCCAAAGCTAACATGGTACTCCGTATATGTGGCCGAGCTTTACTCCAATTCGAAGCTGCCGTGGGGATTGACTGGCTTAGCGCCCAAGTTTCCACCATACCGCAACCATAACTACTCCTTGGGCAACTAATTGGCCAATAACTAATATATACGCGCTGCAAGTTGCAGCAGAACAAAACACCAGCAGCAGTCCAGTCCGTCCCATTATGACCCTATTTTAACTTCTTAAGGGCAAATAGGGTTTCCTCGAAATCCTTCGTAATCTCAGTTTTGAGGCAGCCATGGCTCCCCGCGCCTTTTGATTGGTTGAAATTTCCCAAATACCGTGAAGGATTTACTTGCTTTTTCATAGCTGCGGAATTGTTTTTTTCCCGCGTCCTTCGATTTTCTTGTCATGGCGCACAAAAGTTCCTGTCTGGTCTGACCCAGCGAATTAAATACCCCGAGTTGCTGGCTGCTGAGATGGCGTTGATACAGCTTTGAGCCCGCCTTTAGAGCATCGCGGAGGTGAAGCCGAAAGTAGAGTACAACCGGACCTTGGAAGAAACAGAAGGCGAGTAGAAAAGGTACATGTGCATAGCAGGGAAAAGAGAGAAGCGGAGGTCATAGCAATGAAGCTTAACATATTTATCCCATACCTGGCGGTTGCTGTCGCCATTGCATTACAAGGGATAACGCTCATTTACGTTCCGCCGAACTCCTACAAACGGATATGCATGCTACCGGTGGTTCTGCTTCCTGTTGCGATCGTCTGCCTTACAGCTCAACACGCAAGCTATGTCCAGCCATGGAACATCTTCATTGGATTGGAGTTTGGAGCTATGCTTGCGCTTGAGGTGTTCGATAACGTATGCTTGTCTAGGATCTCGTATCCCGCGGTGGCAGCGAGAGCGGCGGGCGATAAAAAAGAGCACGACGGTGACGCAGACACAGCCGATATACACGCCGCCTCTACAAGGAATGACTTTTACGACAAAGTCCGCTGGTCGCTTGATATAGCCGTTAACAAGAGACGAATTAATCACGCCGACCAGACCCGAAACGTGCCCTATTTCGATTCTAGCAGGCCGCACCATATCCCATCACGTCGTAGCTTTCTCCTCTTCCGCGCCGCACGTTTTATTCTGCTCTACCTGGTTTTCGATTTGATTACCAGCCAACCGCTCGAGGATGCGCAGGTGAAACTTGGTCCAGGCAAGGACCGAATTTTCTCCCGGTTAATGGCGAATGACATATCGCCCGCTGAAATAGGGGAGACGGTCGGCATTCTCGTGGGTCATTGTATATGTGGCTATATCTCGCTGCTTATTGGATATGACTTTTTCTCGTTGGTTGCCGTAGGGCTGCGCGGGGCCGAGGTTTCGGATTGGAGGCCGTTGTTTGGAGATATTCGGCAGGTTTATTCCATCAGGACATTTTGGAGGTATGTTTATGGCCAAGGAACATGCCTCTCCGTGACATATAAAAGCAGCAACAAAGCAAGCAGAAGCTGACAAACGTGCCAAAATATGGCAACCCAACAGGCGATTCTGGCACCAGCTCCTTCTCCGGCCCCTCGAATCAAGCGCCTCCTTCATCACCCATTCGGTCCTTCGTCTCCCACGCCTCCCCGCCAGAAACGTTAGTCGCGTCACCAGCGTCGTCGGTAAAGCCCGTACCGCTAACACACACCTCCGGTTACAAGACAGACTCCTGCACCTCGTAACCGCCTATACCAAACTCATCCTTATCTTCCTAATATCGGGCCTCGTCCACATAAACAGCGACCGCATCCTGGGCGTCCCGCTCCGTGACTCCCGCTGCACATCTCTGTTCCTGTGCCAGGCCTTGGGCATTATGTTAGAGGACGCGGTGCGTTGGCTATACCGCAGTGTCACCGGGAGCAAAGGAAATGGGCCTGTGAAGGTGTGGCATCGCCTTATTGGGTATGTGTGGCTCGTGGTTTTCGCACTGTGGGCCGGACCTGGGTGGGCTTTTTCGGTTGCGAGGCTGGAATTGCCTATTGTTGTGCCGATGATGATCTTTCCTAGGGGTTGAGAGGCGTGGTGTCTTTGGGTTATTTGTTCTCCACGAAGATGTTGGATAGTGAGTGGTTAAGCTTTTGGATCAATGGAGGATATATCTATGCCATTTTGGATATATATTTGGAATATAATATTTTTGGAAAATAAACGGAGCATGTTAGAGACTGATCTAGTTGGGTATATATATATAAACCTAATAGCTTATTGCAATATTCTATCAGGTCTGGTATTGAAGGGATCCAGGTACAGGCCAATGTTCGGCAGTCGTTGCGGCTAAGTTGAATATGTAGCCAAGCTTGGTGTATCTCAAACCAGGATGCCAGAGATTTACAGGAATCTGACTAGGGTGACATCTTAATTAGGTATGTTTTTTCATCTGTGTCGTAAAATAAAATAGATCCAAGTCTAGCCAACACATTTATGAGACGGAGTAGACCAAGCTGTCTATCCACATGAACATGTGCAGCATAGCCGGTCAAACAGCTGCCTCAGTAGCCAAATTCACCACCTTTGTTCTAACTTCTATTGCTGAGCGACATCTACTGTGAAACTTTCTAATTCTGCACGTTCTGTCCTTGGATCTTCTTGCGCTCTTTCGCCAACACTTCCTCAGTAACGTTGACCAAAATCTCAAATGCCTGACGGACATACTTCTCTTCTGCCAGCGGATTCCCGCTCACGACGCGCATCACCGTAAACCCGCCAAACACCGAGGACGTTAGGAATATCTCGCCACCGGCATTGATCTTCTCACAGACCTTTTGTGTAAGGGCCTGTGTCGAAATGCTTGATGATGCTGCGTCCTTTGGCCCCGCTGTCTTGACCACCCCGTTAGTCGGCCCGGATGTGTCACTGCTCAAAGACGTAGTTGATGCGGGGGAGGACTCATCCAAGCCTCTAACCCTTAATGTGGTCAACCCAAACGCAGGCCCCGTGACGATCTCGAATAGATCCGGTCGCGTTTTGACGAGGCCGGCGAAGACGATGCCGTTGTTTATGCCCTTGCGGATATGCGCTTTTAGGCCAGATAGCCCGTAGGCGCGCATGACGAACCAGACCTTGAGCGCGCGGAAGCGTCGACCCAGTGGGATGCCCCAGTTGCGGAAGTCTGTCACGGGCGTTGTGAGGTTGCTGGGATTCCGCAGGTACGCAGGGGTTATGTCCAGGGCGTTGGTGAGGTTGATGGGGTTAGTGACGTAGAGCAAACTATAGTTGGGCACAAGGATGCGGGCGTGTGTTAGAAAGCAATATGTATGTAAGGTACGGGGAAAAGCAAAGGAAATATCACCTGGCGTCGAAGTTAACTAAAAGCCACTTGGACATATTCACATTGAAGCTATCCACTCCATCGGCGAACTCCTGCGCAACGTGCTGCCATTCCTCCGTCACAAGCGCGGAACCGGCATACGCAGCATCGATATGGACCCATACCTTCTGCCATGCCTCCTTCTCTTTCAGCACCGCCTTAATCTCCGCAAACCGATCAATGGCGCACGAATTAGTAGTGCCCATCGTGGCAGTCAGGAAGAACGGCTCCAGCCCCTCGCGCTCACACTGCTCGAGCATTTTTCGCAATCCATCTCCCGTCATGGCCAGATTATCCTCCATCCGTGTGGGGATAGCACGGTACCGCACCCCGGCAATCCGCGCACCTTTCGCCGTGCAACTGTGCGTCTGGTCACTGCCCACCGCCACCAGCCGTGTCCGTAGTTCCATTGTCCGATCTTCCCACTCTGGTGTGCCCTCAGCCAACCCCTGCGCCAGCGCCTTGGCCCTCACATATCTTTCACGAGCGGCAACGATGACGGTCGCAACGACCTCACTTGCGGATCCCTGAATAGTTCCCCCGCCGGCACTCTTCCCAGACTTCGACGCCGCAGCGCTGAGGAAGCAATCCGGCAACCCGAGCGCCTGCGCCACCCAGTCCATGACGATGATTTCCAGCTCCGTGCACGCGGGCGAGCACAGCCAGTTGAACGCCGGCGCGGTGAAAGCCGCTGAGTACAGCTCGCCGAGGATGGAAGGGTATGTCACGCCTGCGGGGAAGTAGGCCATGAACTTGGGGGACTGCCATTGGGTTAGCCCGGGCATGATTTGGGACTCGATGTCCGGTTGGATTTTGCTCCATGGCTCCGGGTCGTTGGGGGCGGATGTGGGAACGAGCGGACGGAGGTACCCAGGCTCTATGCTGGGGACGACTCTTTTCGAGGCAACCGAGTTGAAGTGTTCGATTACTTGAATGCCGGGTTAGTTGTGGGGAGTCGGAGAACGGATAGGAGAATATCTCGGGGTAAATAGAAGGAGCATACTCTCTTCAATGGCACTGTGGGCTGCTTCCCTGAATTGCGCACAATCCATCGCGGTAATTTTTTTTTTTTTTTCGTGTTTCTCTGTATATCTCTTCTGGGAGCTCTGCGGGGGCTCAGGATGGGAAACTGGTGAGGAGGAATGGAGCAGAGAGCAAACCTCGGCAGCTAAGTTTGTTAATTTAGGTTTAAACAGGTAATGCCGAAGGGACAATTGGCAGGATTAGCAATTGGATTTTATACACCGGCCTGGAGGTCTCAACATTTGAAGGGCACAGAATCCAACGCTTGTCAAAGGCCCAAAAGCCAATGAAGCTTCTTATACCCTGGCGTGATGATCGATTTGATGTAACCAAGTAGGTTAGACGGACTGTGTTTGGGTTTTCGTCGGAGTATTGTGTTTTAATCATTACATCGTCATCCATGGGCCAGCAGTTGGATGGCGTTAATATGTACAAATGTCTGGAACGAGGCTCAAAATCCCATCCTAGCCGCAAAGCTGTGCGGATGCTTCTCGACTCTTTTGATGTTCATGGATGCCTTCTCCCCTATGTTCTTCCCCACCCACCCAATTCACAGCCTACCCGTTCCAGTCATGGCAACCGTACTAAAGTATCTCCTTTTAACTCTCGACTATTAGCATTCTGAATGCAAGATGATCCGCTGAGACATCAAATCCGATAACGGCATGCTCGACATTGCTGATGATTCGGGTTTCACCCATTTTGAGGAAAGCGAGCTTCAAACGCCCCAGTCCGCGGAAAGAACTAGATGAATGAGAATACCAAAACACTTTGCACCCCAGTCTTATGCGATTATGGCTCAGCCCTGCCCGGAGATGTTGACGAGAGTTTGGAAGATATCCAATTAAACTTTTATCGAGCGCCAGAGGTGATCCTTGAGATTCCATGGACATACGTTGATATAGAACGCAGGCTGTGTGGCGTGGGATATGTTCGAAGGCGAGTTTCTTTTTACTTCTGGACATGATCCAGACCTACCCCGAAGTCGGGTAGATAATCGGTCTTCTTGGGCCGCCGCCGCCTAGCCTCCTCGCCCAAGGAAAGCTAACAAGCAAATTCTTTTCAGAGGAAGGTAGGCAAACTGCTTTTCTACCCTTTACTTTTCATTACTACTTACGTTTTCTTTTTACCCTACTCAACTCTTCTGAGTTCAGTCTAACTTATTAGGTGAATTTTGTGCCGGAATCGCTTTGCAACATCCAGTTTCACTCGAGGAAAGAGAAATTACTCTTAAGGAACAACAGGAGGACAGGGAGAAGTCTCTGTGTCTGATCCGGAAAATGGTGCAGTGGGAACCGGGCAAGCGAACCTCTGCGAAGGAACCGGTTCGAGATTAATGGATCTTTGCACATTCATGAAAAGGGAAATGCCGGCCTTGGTTCAGCCTTGCATCTAATAATAAATCACAAATCTGAGCAGATCAAAAGGTGAGAAAACCGAAGTGAAGTGGAAATACTAGTATCTGATTTTGAGCTTAAGAGCTAGTCACATAAGCCATCAAAGCAAGAACAACGACAGAAATGCCCACGAGCGGCATATCGAGAAAGCTGGCAACAAACCTAGCCCCAACAAACCAAGTTCAATTCCCGATGTTCCTCTTCACTACCATGTCCACGGGTCCTCCTTGCATGGCCGACGTCGAATAACTCGCGTTTGTTGCCAACTCTAATGACGCCAGTACCGTTCGCATGGATATGATAGGATCAAGTCGGCCCATTGGTGGGCTTGGTTCGAGCGCTGATAATCAGCTCTTTATCTTTAGGGTGGTAGTGAGATGGATGGATAGGGCTACTGCCGTCGTTGCGGTGCCTACACGTGAACAATCGTCAGTAGCAGGTCCTAGTAGGCTAGGCAAAGGAAAGAGATAGACGAGTACTGACAATATCTCGATAGATTCGATTTCACCGACTTTCTAAGAGAGGTGTAGAGTACAGAATTTCAGTATTGTTTTTAGAATGTTGTGTACCTTTGCAGCATCATTGACTAAATAATGATCTACCACCTGTTGGAACTCCGGCGTGAGAAGCTCCTTATAATAGCCCGACCATCTCACAAGGGTCTGAACGGTTGAAGAGGAAGCACGGGCCATAATGGATATTCCTTGGCGTATCGAGTAAAGAACTAGATAGTCGAGATCGGAAGCAGAAGGATTTTATGTGGAATCGAAGATAGCAATGCAGAGACCCATCACATCTTGTCTTGGAGGGATTCCAAGCAGTTTATAACTGCGAGGCTTGCTTCCATCACTATCTCTAGATTCATCCGACTAGGATCCTACTAGGAGCATTGTCCTTTGCATATGTTCCTATTTCCGCCGACATGCCAATCACTAGATCACGCTGACCTATCTAGTTTAGAAGTCAGGACGGTTGATTTGTCAAGATAAGTTTTGATTCTTGATCGTCACCAGTGTTGCCCGTAGCCAAATGACAGGCGGCTACCCTCGCGAGCGCCACATCCTTGATTTCATACTCCATATAGTGTGGAGAAGAAAAAGAGAAAAAAAGGCCCTAGTGCGGGCGGCTAAATCATAACACTGAGGAAGTGCTGGCAGTTGGAACTCGTCCATAATCCAACCAACTGGTATCCGAAAGCTGTTTATGGAACAGTGCTCCCCTATACTAGTACTTGGACTTACTATTTCCCTGAAAGGCGCGGCGCGAAGCGACTCCCTTTGTACGTACTGTACATACATCTTGAGCCTTTCAATATTAGCGCTCACACCCGTGGACTGCGTACATGTACGTGTACGTACATATATCTCTTCGCGAGAAGAACCTCTTCATTTTTCAATCAACTCTTTCTATACTTTAGACGTTATAATTTCGGTTATAGGCATGGGAGAATGCCCTGCAAACTTCATGATAGCTAAATTTGCCCTATCCCTCGTCACTTCGCAGCAGATCTCGCATACCCTTCCTGTCTCTCATTTCTCTCCTGGATATATTTCAACAGTCCCTCAGGTACCTGCGCATCATCCGTCAACCCGCTCGGCACCGGCGTATCCAAGTGTTCATACAACGGGACCACCCCGGTCCACACAGGCTCGTCCCGATCCGGTCCATCCTTCGCTCGATCTCGCGGCTGAATCATGGGAATCCCGCTCTGGTGTTTCATCGAGCCCCGTTGGGCCTGGACCCGTATCACAAATACTAATGACAGCGCGAAGGAGGCGAGGGGGTTGAGGTCTTCCCAGCGCCCGGCTACGATGTGGTCCATCACACCGCGCATGACCTCTTCTTTCGCACGGCGGTCTTCGACGTGTGAACATGCGCCATGCACCACGGCGGAACGGTAGTTGAAAGTATGCCCGTTTGGAGCCGAGGAGAGGGAAAGCCCGTCCACTAGATTTTCGCTCGTTAGCGATATATAAGCATTTTGGAGTCGGGATTGGGTAGACATCCAACCTTTCGTAGCCGTAACGCAGACTTTTATCCGGTCATCTCCACTTTCATCTTGTATTTCTCCCCGCTCGATCATAGCCTTCCTCTTCACCTCATTCTCACGCACGAGCTCCACAAGCCTCGAGCTCGGGTGGCAATGTAAGTAGACTACCTCCCCTTCCTCCTCACACCGAAACAGCGCGATCATGGGTAGACATTGGGGCAGGCCGTCGTCGACGTACGAGACGTGCGCCATAAAAGTGTCTGAGAACACGGATCCGATGGACTCGGCATCGTACCTGCCTCGTCCTTTGTGTCGGCGAAGTTCAGCGGGCTGCATGGCGGTCGGTTGATGATGCGATACTCCACCCGTGCGTTAACAAGTTGTTTAAACATGACCTGCAAGGGACCTGCATCGCTATTTAACATACGGTGTTGACACCCCCACACTCTCTCGTATTGAGATATTTGGAACTTGGATCGATGGTGCAGCTATTAGCTCGGAGTTAAATAAGGGGTCGGATATATACATGTACTGTATATGTAGATGTTAGGTGTCGACCCCGCTACCCGGAAACTTACAAACCCTGACGCTCGGACACATTCATCCTTACGGGCGTACAGTTAAGCATGATGAAAAATTTCTCTCATCACTTGTCACTCTTCTGAAAAATTATATGACCATAGTAATAAAATGGGGTAAGGGCAGGAGGCCGATACGGTTTAAAACACTCAATTTTGAGCAGCTCGCAGTCTTTAAACTGTGGCCTCTCCTCCATAACGCGACTGACGGTTACCCATAGGGCATGGAGGCGCTTCTTGAAGACCTTCCCGAAATCCAATGAAAACTCTGGACATTGACACCCCTGTGGTGGCTGGGGAGCGCATAGAAGTTGGTACTTCTCCAAAAGCCTTGTGAAGTAGCCGACAACAAATTCCTGGGTCGTACAAGTGCGGTTTTGGCATTTTTAGGGCTGTCGACGTAGGCCTTAATAAACCCTATGGATGGCATCTAGCCACCACGGGAGATAAAAGTCGCGTTTAAATATGATCTCATCTGATCACATATTAGCTAAGGAAAAATTTTTGCCTGGTGTAACTGAGGTCGGCGTGGGACACGGTGGCAACGAAACCCGCATACTCACTTAAACACACTGAAAGCCTTCAGGGGCATCTTCCAATTAATCCCGGTACTAATCCACGTGAGGCGCGAAGTTACCATTGTGAAAGAAAAGTGCTCATCAAATGCGAACGTAACGAAAAGCCAGTCCAGGGCACTCTCCTCGTCGCCCATGGCGTAAGTCATATAGAAAGAATTATTGATCCAAATTTCCAGAAAAGCTCCCAAGGAAATCTGCAGTGCATAGCGGTCAACCAACTTAGCTATATCTAGTAGATACATGCGTGGTAGCCCTTTCGGGATGCGCCTCATTTGAAGGTGAATAATTCGAAGCACTATCTTGATGGCCTCTGTCGTAAAAGTGAGGTCTATTTAGAGGGTAGTGGCCGGTTGATGAGATTCATTGCATATGAGCAGATTTTGGAAGAGTGTAGAGGCCAAGCAGAGAACATTTGATGAACTTTGAAGATGTGTGCATCAGGGCAGTTTGTGACGAGAATCAGGATCACCATTGGGGTCGATAGTACGCTAACGCGTGCAGTCGGGTAATTCAGGGAGCCAACGCGCTTCTATTTCCTCGCTCTTGGAGGATGTCATGGTTGAATCCTTCAACAGCGTAAGTTGACTGAAGACAGAAGTCCACCCACCACAGGGATTGCGGATTCCACGAGTGAATCCAAATGAAAAATCACGTAAGTAAATAATAAAGAAATAAAGAAATAAAAGCTTCCCCAGGTGAGAGAGGTTGGTTGCCTGATGCAGCGAACAGAATTGTAAGGGTTAGGAGTCCCTTCGAGTTTATGGGACAGTGTGAGGATTATGAAGGATGAATCGCTATAGTAATGGTAAAGGTAGGGTTATCTTATTATCAAAGCTTTTCGCGGGATCCCGTAGTATTCGGCATCCTGCTCATCCATTATTATTAGGTGGATTTTGCAACCACTGCTCGCACCAAAAAATTACTCTATATAGTAAGGCGCACGCAACAACCTCGTATTTAGAATTTGACGGTGTAAGCCACGTCGTCCCCACCTCCTTGCTAGCACTGCATGCAACAAAAGTCCAAAGGTAGTAAGGTGTGATAATAGAGTTGGCTTGGGCAGGATGAACCCGCTGGCCTGAAGCTAAATCTGACATCCCTAAAAGAATATTAGAATGGGAGGTAATATACGTACACGACGTCTGCTAGTCTTACACGACCGCGTTAGTTGTACATCACCCTCCCGCCCAATGCGGCAAAATGTGAAGCCTATTATACTATTTCTACATCACCTATTTTACCAAAGAGGACTAGTAGTAGTTGATGAAAAAAAATCAACTCACCGTGGCCGCTGCCCGCTGGCGTGATATATTCATATTTCCAATCCTGACCATCGTGTGCACTGTACCGACATACCGTACAAGCTACCGCCTGGTAACCACCAACCACTCAGTGAGATCCTCAATATGGATTTCGAAATGACAGTGCCAGACGAGCAGCTCAGAGTCCCATTGTGGGTGTTTACCAGTGATTCTGAGTCAGATCAGAGTGACGAATCGGACAATGATTTTGAATTCGAAATCCGTGCGTCATACTGAAGCAACAGTGTCAGCATTGCGAAATGAGACAACCTCTGAACAGCGCCGCGGTTGTGTCCTCCCAGTCCCATCGGCAGACAAAACCTTTGCAACCGTAGCAGAGGCCATTCAAATGATCAATGATTTCGCTGGCCAGCATGGATATGCAGTCCGCATACGTGCTTCGAATCGCAAGGGGAAGAAAAGAAAAGGTCCGGTTGTGACTGTTTATCTCCAGTGTGATCGCGCAGGGAGTTATCGGACAACAGTGGATGAAGCAAATCGGAAACGTCAGACACAGAGTCAAAAAACCAGATGTCCTTTTAGTATTGCTTTACGACGGTCAGAGGCATTCGAGCCGTGGGAAATAGACATCCGGAACAGGTACCATAACCATCAACCGTCAGGTGTGTTTGACTTCTCTACTCACAGTCACTATCAAGTGAACACCATCTTGGTAGCCTCTATCTAATGCTCTATCCTTACCATACAGAAGTCTCGACACATCCAGTCCTCCGTCGACAAATTTTAGAAGAGGTTGCTCATAAAGTGAAAGCCTATATTTACGCCGGACTTTCCACCCGACAAGTCCTCACAAGTCTTCGCAAAGAAGGTGTCGGGATGGATCTGAAAAGCCAAGACATACGGAACTTTCGACAGAAGTTGAAACTGTAATTCCTTGATGGAAGAACACCGCGCCAAGCACTTTTGTGCTCTCTTCCTGAAGGAGAATGGCTCTTCAACTACCAAACGGATGAAGAGAATGTTGTTGATGCACTCTTCTGCATCCATAAAACCTCGATGGAACTGCTTGAAAAGAAACCCTTACGTGCTACTTATGGATTGTACGTACAAAACCAACATGTACAAAATGCTGCTACTCAATATAGTTGGGATCAATGCGCTGAACAAGTCTTTTTATGTCGTATTCTGCTTTTTGAGCGGGGAGGATGAAGACTTCAAGTTTGCCCGAAAACCTTCAGTCTATTTATCGCCAGCTTGGCCTTAAAGACCCACGAACGTTTATTGCCGATAAAGATGAAGCATTAATCAATGCAGCCAAGAGTGTCTTTCCATCGACAAATTTAATCCTCTGCATCTGGCACGTCAATAAAGGTATACTTGCTAAAGCTCGGCCTTTTTTCCGAAAAGATGTGTTGCGAGACGATGAGAAAAAGAGGACAAACTTAACTGAAGCACAACTCAAAGATCCGATTGAGCGAAAGTGGAATGCTCTCTTGGGTATGTGGTGGAATGTTGTTCAAGCGCAGACAGACGAGATCTTCATCGAAGCATGGGATAAGCTCAAGGCCGAGTACAAAGATGATTACCCGGAAGTTGTGAGATACATCGAAAAAGAATGGCTTACCGAAAGCACCAAACACCATTTGCTAAACCTCTATACAAAAGAGTATTTTCATCTGGACAATCAAGCTTCATCACGCGCTGAGGGTGCTCATGCAGTGATCAAACGCGACCTTGAAATCTCTATCAACGACCTCCTTACAGTGGTTCAGACACTGGAGCGGACAGTGAATGGTCAACATCAAGAACGAAAACATGAGTTGGCTGCTGTTCGAGTTGCCAGGCCCATTCAACTTAATTCAACACTCTTTAATTCAATAGTTAACAAAGTATCGCCATATGCTTTGAAGCTTGTTCTCAAAATCCGGGATCAGTACTTGCCTGCAACAGATACGAGCAAGCCTGCAATACCCTTACCATGCACACAGACGACAAGCAACAAACTCGGTATTCCCTGCATTCATACGATCCAACGCTATTTTGAATGTGGTCGCCCCTTGAGGATGCGGCATTTCCACAAACAGTCGCACCTTGTAGATGAGGATGAGAACGATGCGGCTGCTGAGGTAGATCCACGCTTATTGATTCTCAACCCTCATGTGGTGGAAAGCAAAGGCCGTCCTACAGGGTCCACCAATCGTGTCCGGAGTTCACAAGCGCAGCAGCAACATGAAGGTTCATCGCATCGGGATCTATCTGCATTTGAACGTCAGGACCAGTTAGACTCTCAAGCTCTGACAGAGCATCACTCACAGCAATCACCGCTGCCGCAAGATACCACTCAAACCTCGTGGTTCTTAGGCCCAGCCTTGGACTCGGCGCAGGAAACCAACATCCCTTCTGCCCAAGTACCATCGCTTCCTCAAGCTACTTCAACATTGTTCAACAGCCCTCCAGCCGCTTCCCAGCAGCCGCAGCCTGAGCCGCAGTCTCGGCAGCCAGCTCAGATCACTCGGCGGAGGCAGCGCCGAGACGAAAATGCATCTCTTGCTCCAGCCAAACCACGCGCTCCAGGTCGCCCAAGGAGGGAGGACGATGGTACTGTGGCTAAGGTTCCGAGGGAAATGACTGGCATTCTTCGTTTCTGATCGCTTGTACAACTAGTAAATATTAGCCAGCGTGCTCTTAATACCAACAGTCGCATCACTTACCTTCTCTGCTTCCTATTGTTGCGTAGTTGTGGTGTGCAGCATGGTGCTTCAGCAACACCAAAGCACTTCGCTTCGCAGCTCAGCGGCTGCGGACGCTCTCGGAAAAATAAGGTTCGAATTATTATTATTATTATTATTATTATTATCCGCGCCATGCCATGAGATTATTATCTGGATCCACACATCCAAGACTTCGCTCTCGGATTAACAAATACTTCCGAAATTTCATAATACACCAAAAATCTGCTTTACAAGGCATTCGGATAGTGTGATTTTTTAATTACATGGTGGTTATTAAAAAATATAGTGTACTGGGCAATTAAACCATAAATGGACTTTTCGTGCAAGCGATTGTTGTTGCGAGCAGTGGTTGCAAAATCCACCTATTGATGCTAGCGGATTCCTTGCACAGCCCCATCCTCGTATTCATCGGGGCGCTATCGGGGCGCTATCGGGAAGCTATCGGGACGCCGACCTCGGTTCTGCTTGTGAGGCCTTTGTGCCTTACAATACCCCCTCCTCGAGGATCTAGCCCCCAGCTCGCGGCGGCGGTGGGTTATCAGTGTTGAGGTCATGATTTAGTGGGGTTCGGATGTATCTTGTAGTGTCATAATTCAGTGGGGAAGTAGGCAATATCTCTACTGTTCGCTGTGTAATCCGTATAATTTTTAGAGATCAATGTCCTGCTCGTCCCATCGCGTTGGACTCGCGGTCTTGGGGGTTGTCGGTTTGTGGGTCTTGCCCTGATTCGTCGACCTCGTGGGTTCGAGATCTCGCTGTTCGGATATCCATAGCGGACATTAGTGCAATGCAATGAAAAATACGGTTATTTAAAGGTTGCGCTACGGTTGCTGGTAAATGTCAATTATGCAACCATTGAATCGGCCTCCGCAACGTTCTAGAGAGCAACCGTGTCATATGCAACATACGCAATAATCAACCGTCTTTTCAACAGAATAACTGTTATACATGTACAACTTCATTTTGGAGCGTAACGTTGTTAATGAAGCAGAAACGTTTCCTCATGAATGGTGGTGATTATAACGCGGAGGTATTTTGAGGCCATCCACGCCTCGGGATGAATAGGTATGATGGCCCTATGGGACGAAGAGTTGCAAGAAATCAATGAAGCTATATCATATGGACCTTAATAACGTTGCTCTTTATTAGGTACCACTTCGCCCCACCCGAATGAAATTAATTACTTATAATCGGCCTCCTTCTCACTATTCATGAATGTAAACCCCAAATTCAATGTCGTATGGAGCTTTGTGACGAATATAACACTCAGCAATGGCAGACGATATCGATTGGTTTTATATGTGGAATCCAGCAGCAAAATATCGTGGTTTTCACGGAGATATTCAATTGACTGTCGGTGAAACAGAGCCAGGTGAGTTATACGGTTTTCATGGTCCGTTTTCCATTCCGCGACAATATTTCCATCTTTTTTGGCTGTAAATTCGTCTATTAAAGCTTGGATAGGTGTCCTTCCCTTTAAATCCTCCCGGAGAAGCTGGGCGGTCAAGTTATAGAGATCCCGTGCAGTCACCGCTTCGTCGCCGAGTCGCTTACTCAGTATAGTGCGGATTGAACGTGCGGGCATCATGGCTTTCACCAAACTGTATATAACTGAGCGAGTCTCCGCATCCAATGCCCGTAAACGGTGTACAGGATGAGATTGATGATCCTGTGACATCTCATGATTATGCATGGGTTCCTTAACAGTTATATCCCATTCGCTTTGGCCTTTTCGAGCAAACAAGCGGAATGGGCAGTCAGTCTTACGGGTGGATGTTAGGATCCGTTTCCTATCCGCAATATCCTTATACGGCCTGTAGGGGGTTGAGCGGTCGCATCCAAGGGTGTAGCGGTTTGCTTTATTATCAGTGCAGATGTTGACAATTGCATAGCCAAAGAGCTTACATTCCGTATTGAGATGGTTGACCAGTTCCTTATTATTCATATCCACATCTAGCTTGGGGATTTCACTGCTGATTTCACTGCATTCTCCTTAGGGTGGTTGGGCAGTATGGAAGTGCCTGCATCCAAGCCTGCATCCGAGTCCTTATTGCTAATTGCCGGGGTGTATAGAACTGGGTCCTCGTATCCAACCTCATCCTCATCCAAAAGCTCGTTATCTTGAATGAAGAGCTGGCTCTCTACACGCTCTGCAAGCTCGTCTTCGTCCAGCTCAGGCAAGACGCGGTGCTGCGTCTCCCAGAGATCCTCATTTTCTCTCATAAAGCTCTCAATATTGAACTGTGACGGGCGCTCAACCTCTGAGAGCTGGGTTTCCATTGAGGAGGGAGTAGACATGACGGTTATACGGCGTGAGGGCGGCTATACGCTGCGAGGGCGATTATGCGACGCGAGGGCGATTATGCGGCGCGAAGGCGGTTATACGGCGAGAAGGTGATAGATTACGTTAGTGTAGCCATGTTTCGTAATTCTCGTTTCCTGAATTATTAGCGCTGCTGGATCTGATTTTTCACCGCCCAATCACCTT
>JAFEJD010000025.1:0-18618 GCA_018296065.1 Blastomyces percursus | reverse complement strand
TTTTTTTTTTTTTTTTTTTTTTTTTTTTTTTTTTTTTTTTTTTTTTTTTTTTTTTTTTTTTTTCTTATTCCACGTTCCGCTCGAAGCACGCTTCCCGTATCTACTAAGGCCGTGTGAACAACCTCTTTTTTGCTATTAAGACATGATGCTATACCGGACGATCTAGTCGAAATAGCTAGAATCAACCACCTGCATAGTGCGAAGAACCCGTACAGCCAATTCCAGACAATATACACACTCGATGAGATCAAGGACAGCCCCGCACTTTATGGTCCAGTCATAAAGTTGCAATGGTGAGTTTTTCCCGCTTAGTTTTGCTGGCTACGCAGCGCGGAACTGTAACAGTTACTGATATCCCCTTCCAATGGCAAAAGCTGCCCGACTTCCGACGGCGCTGCTGCTGCTGTTCTTGTGTCAGAACGGTGGCTGGACAAGCATCCCGAGCACCACAGCAAAGCTATTGAAATTGCAGGACAAGCAATAGTCACGTAAGCTACTTTCTCTTGTGGAAATCCCTTGATCCCCCTTCCCCATTTCACCCCAAACACTACGTCTTGCGATCCAGCCCGACTCACGCTAGAATTCTAGTGACCAACCCGAGACATTTGGATCCTCGTCCATGGACCTCGTCGAATTCCAAATGACAAAGCGTGCCGTCTCCGCCGCTCTCGTAGAAGCAAACACGCCAGTCGCCCGCGTAGGCGTCTGCGAGCTGCACGACTGCTTCGCCGCCAATGAGCTGGTCACCATCGATGCGCTGGGATTGTGCGAGCCAGGTAAGGCTGGCCAATTCGTCCGCAGCGGAAACATCTCTCATGGCGGTCGCGTAGTCGTCAACCCGTCCGGCGGCCTGATCTCGAATGGCCACCCCCTAGGCGCGACCGGGCTCGCCCAATGCGCAGAATTGGTCTGGCAACTCAGAGGGTGGGCGAACAATCGACTCGCCCAGTACACCACGGTGGCCCTACAGCATAATCTGGGCCTAGGCGGTGCTGCTGTGGTGTCTGTGTATAAGCGCGCAGATGGGTTGGCGAATGCCCCCATGACCGATAATGAGGTATCTCGGGTTTCAGGGTTGGGCTATAACCCTGCCACGGAGGCAAGGCAGGCCACCGTGGAGCAGATTAAGAGTGTCCTAAGCAGGCCGCATAACAATCAATGGGCCCGTGTGGGTGGCCGTGGCGGTGACTTGGAAGCCATTTTCCTTGCTAGAATTTGAAAAGGGAGGAGGTCTGTCTTTCTTTTTGCATTTTATGGTATCGATATGACAGTGTATTCTCGTTTTCGAATCTACAATGTAAAATAAAAGTAATTACTGTTGGATTACCTGGCGCTAGAACTGTGATACCACATGCCTTTTAACGTCATGAGTGCTTTAGTAAGACAAGATCAGGAGTGACAAATCTCTTTCTTCTACTTCAGTTAACGGATGATCAATATTATTCATACCAGCCTTTGTATTATCAATCTTGACTACCTCATCCCATGAAATATGTCAGAGGGCATACCCCAATTTATAATGCGCTAACTAGCCAAAGATCTCTCGAGACAAGTGCAAACCTAAATCCTTCAACTACAAAACAGGTTGCTGGAATAAATGATATTTGCGATGAGGTAGAGATTAAATAGGAATGGGGCGCAAGTAGACACGGAGTTGGCAGAATACAGGAATTGCCGAGACGTGAGAAATCACTCTCGGATATATATAGCTCGGCTTGGTTGGAAACTCCGGGAAAATTCGACGCAGCTTGGGAAGAACAACGTAAAACTATAATGCGAAAATCATATCCATCAACATAATGCAAAGCATTTATAGATCGCCCATAAAACATTAGAATTGAAGCGGAAAATACCGACTGAAAGGACAAGGAAATACTTTGCAAAATATCGTCATGAGAGCCTGCTCGTGCGATCCGTTGGCTCAGGCTCTGGACTTGGGAGGTCTTCAGTAAACCCAGATACATATCCGCGTCTCTGTGAACCATGTTCTTCCGTTACTGGTGCGTTACTGGTGGAAAGATTGAACGCAGTGCTCGAGAGAGACGAGTTATTGCGGCCATGGGTAGGTTGGGAAGGAAAAGTTGGATTTGGCTGGGAAGGAGGTTCCGGGGAAACTGGACTTCTAAAGGTTGAAGCATCACTAATTACTCGTGCGCGAGTTGTGGCGGGCGTGACATTGTATTCCGTTGGTAGTTCGAGTGGCGCAGAGACATGTCCAGCTAAAAAGAAAACAGGTCAGTATGTGCCACGTTCAACGGAGAAGGGGCGAGTAAATAGTTTCTTGATATACCTTGCATTTCATGTACCTGCGCGCCACCAGCCTCTTGCGCCTTGGGATCTGAATACACCATCCCCGAATGCGGAGCCGCAGTTGTTACTGAATCGCCCACTTCGGAAAACGCAGCTGCAGACGTATGTTTGTCGTTGATTCCAATCTCCGTAGAGGCCATTGTCATATTGGTTTTCTGGGTCGGTAAACCCATGCCGTACATCCACCCCATAATCCGTTTCCTGTTATCACTGATAACCCCTTCGCTGCTTGCATACGCCCTATCGCGTCGCCGGCGCCAGAGGAGCCAAAGTACAGCCAGGCCTGTTACAAATATTAGGCCCAAAACAACACCTAGCACCGGAGCAACCCATTTGGGAAGCCCGCTACCATCTCCACTACCGCCGTTGGCGTCTTCAGGGGTCTTTGTAGGGTTTGGCTCGGAAGAGTTATATAGGGGGTAGGGGTAGTAAGTCTCTATCGGTTTTGTATACTTGGTACCAAATAAGTCACGTAAATCGTCATGACCCCATGACGAGGGTTCAAGGGCTGTTGCACCACCCTTGGCACTGTCGACAAAATCAGCACCTGTCCAAGTCAACAATAACATCATTTAGATATTACTTACTTTCCACCAATCTTCGCAGTCACCAAGTCTGGAACTTCATACTCACTCCATTCTTCTGGATGGTACGTATCTTGGAACCTTAAAGTATTGAGGTTAAAAACACGGATTATAGGTATTCGATCTTCCACATATCGTTCCACACCACCAATCACAAACATTTGATCGGGATATGCTTTTACACATTTGTGCCCGCGGCGGCCCACTCTCCCATCTCCATCATATGCATGAATCCATGTAAAAGACGGGACCGAAAGTATGTAAGCATTATCGTAAGAAAATTTCGAATACTCGCTACCACTGTAGCCTCCGTAAATATAAATATTGTACGAACTACCATCCTGTGCCGCGGCAACAACAGAACAAAAGTGAGCCAACCCTGGTGGATAATCTCCTGTGGTATTTTGCATATACCTAAAAAATAAAATAATATAAGCAATCAATGGAGAATCACATCGTCCTTAAAGTCATTGGTAAGCTAAACCTACCACTTCTCACTGGTAATATCATATATGGGCACGCTGCGCATGAACTCGGGGCCCGTTCGATTCTAATGGTACCAGTAAGTAAAAAAAGTACGACTGGTAGGGATATATGGCCTGAGTGCAAAGTGTAAACTGTTATTCGGCTGCTTACATTCTCCCTTATGTCACGCGTGATATTCTCTGCAGGGGTATCGGAGATGTCTTGGGGGAATGGCACACCACCTATCGCAATAAGGGCTCCTGAAGTGGAAACCGGAATCCATACCAACTCTCCAGCGGCCCGACCTGGAATAAAGTTTGGAAAGCTGGAATTTGACCATTCTGGAGCGATCATTTTAGTCATATCGATAGAAATCAGGCTATTTGCAGTATTATTCGCAGCCGGCACAGGATATTGAATTTCTCCCCAGTTCACTCCACGTTTTCCACTGAAGTAAAAGCCCTTGTTCTCACTCGGCACTGAGACCCCGGCACCATGAGTAATATAGCGGGTGACACCATTGTTCGTTCTGTCAAAACGGAATCCGGGCTTCCATCTGATCCTAGCAGGGCCATACTGGTCTCGCTCATATGATAGTACTCTATCTGCCTCGGGAGGGCTACTTGTATCCGTGATTGTAGTGAGGCCGCTGTCTCAGTTAGCTAACGAAAGTCTCTTGTATGCCCAAAGTCTGAACCGTACCCGTATAGATAGAACATATAATTATTTGCAAACATCGTTCCCGAGAAGAAGTTTGGGAAAATATTGTTGGCAGCCTCCGAAACACTTGACATATTGCCGAATAGTGTTGTCCAGTGAGCTTTTGTAGTGTCAAATGGGACAGACAAGTTAAGTGTGAAGGCATAGCCCTCGGCAAGATCTACGATGTGGTTAGAAACTGTAATAAAATATAGGAGACAGGTAGGATAAGGAATCACTGGTTATTTCAAACTGTCCATAGGTACCATCCGAGTAGCCCCTTGATAGGAAAGTTCAAGTCAGCATCTCAAAACCAAGCTATCTGCGACTGATAGGTTAATACCGTTGCCAAGACATTTGTCCGCCATCGAGGTAAATTGTATCGCGGATGATATTCGCTAAACAAGTATTAATAGAGGACTTGGAGAAGATATCGAAGATAAATGCAGAGTATCTGGAGGTTGAGCCGCATCGCATCCATTTGTTGACGTTTTAAACTTACTTACCTCTTAAATGAGGCCAAGTAGCAATGGTTTTATTAACCTCAACCTGGAGTGCCTGCGAAGCAGTTCCCTTCCAAAGCGCAGAAAAGGCTGTAGTCGCGATTATCCACCGCAGCGCCATTGGGATATTCTCAGTTCAAGGTCTGTAAAGTAAAGAAGAGGGTATGAGGAAATGGCTAAAAAGAGCCACGGAATTGTATCTCATATCTCATAGGAGAGGATGAATCCCGATGAACAGGGGCAGATTTCTGATGACCATCGAAGGATAGGCCAAGCTGTAGGTCAGGTCAACTTTTACAGACGTTGAACAAGACAAACTCAAATGTAAATGCGACTTTCCGGACAGAAATTTGCGTTCAGTATCGCCTTGTGACCTTCACATTACCGTAGCGTGACAAGGAGGTTGAAGCCGGAGATGAGACGGAAAGGGGAGTAATGGAGCAATAGGCGCCAGAGGGAGCGGATGGTTTTAGCTCTTGTTACTTGAGTTTTCTTAGGCGCGGGGCATATAGTTATATCGGTAGGCGTGGAGTTTTGTACACAATGAGGTGGCTTGGTAGCCACAGTGGAAGGGGTGGAGCCTCGCTGATGAATGGACAATTGTCTTATTTGGATTTAGTGCAAGACATTATAATTTAACATTAAAAGAAAAGGTAGAGAAGAAAGCTGGGAGCAGCGGGAGGGTCCTGATCCAGCATCGAGTTCGGGCTCGCAGGTGCGGCATTCAAGACGGTAGGCTGAATCCGTCGCCCCAATGGGTACAATGACGGCGCTTGGCCGCGGTCTTTGACCAGTGACGGGAGACTCCGTGTCCTTTTTTCGATGAGCTGAACAAATCCATGTCATGACCGACCGTCGTTGCCATTTAAAGGGATCGTTTAGCCTGTGATACTGTGTTGGGAACATTATTATTTTTCTCGTCCAAACTGCGTTCTAGGTCTTCAGTGACCCATGAATTTCTTTTTGGAAGTGGCCTCAAGAAGCTATTTTTGAGAAAGACAATGTTGTTTAAAGATGCCATCTTAGTTTAGCATACTGAGTACTTGGTGGGTGGTGATACTAATGGACCTGAAGCCCTGTTTTCTATCCACACCGTATTGGCTAGTTTACAACGCTCGCTGTCGTCGGTTTCAAAGTGTTGGAGAGAAGATCCATCTCACCCCCGTTTGTCCATGAGATGACAGCTGAACAAATGTTCGCTCGACCATCCAAATTATTATTAGCTTGAATTTATTTTCCTTCATCGTCCCCGCCTCACCTGTCCCCAGTGATCGCCTTGGTTTATGCCCATTTCATGTGGTGGACAAACAAGGGTGGTTGTGGCTACCATTTATTTTGGAGCATCGACAACTTAATTTCCACATTTTCTTCCCGAGGACAAAGAAAATAATCCTGGGAGTGGTGGCTTGCAGCCCGTGGACAGAGGTACTGTTTGAAAGTCGGTCGTCGTGTCAACGACTCAATGATTTGTTTTCGCAAAAGCGATGATTGAGCACGAGGTACTCTACGCGCCCTCGGGAAACATTCGTAGCAGCAAGAATTCGCCATGGGTAGTGACCGGGAGACTTGCTTATGGAATATTTTGCATGCCATGGACCTGAGGTAAAATGGTTGAAATAAAAACCCTGGGTGGCAGTGTGTGGGATTCTTGAGGTTCCTAGGAAGTACGGAATAATATAACGTTTGTCATCGCCCAGACCACTGGATAACTACCCTGGAGTGGTTGCTGACGGAGACTTCGTCCGCTTCGAGTTTTCGGATGGATAGTGTCCTGCCGCGATTCGAACGCGGGGGCTGCATCAATCCCAAGAAACTTGACAACATTATTAGCGCAATACCTTCCGTAAATTGCAACGCCTACATTTTTGCTGCCTCCTGTGTCGGGTTGCTAGAATTTTTAGGGACACTACTCTTGTGGTCTAGGACATAGCCAGATGTGAGCTCCCCTTTCTTTGGTTGCGAGAGGAGAACATGAGAAATAATGTTGAGCCTACTGTGAAGTGCACAACGCACCTGCAGCAGGCTCGGTCTGATCGGCTGCGTGGGAGGGGAATCTTGCCCAGGTGGGATAGCCCCGAGAACGGGCGTAAGTGTGGGCACAGCATTGGAGGGCGGGACCTGATGAGGGGCAAATGAATGCAGCCATCAATAATAATATAAGTTATTGCAACAGGTTGTTGAGATGTTTCTTGTCTCTAGGCCGCGAGCACCACGAGCATTCATGCTCGCAAGCAATTCACTAGGCCCAAATCGGGCATATCCGACGATCCGCGAGGGATATCATACATCTGGCCGTGCCAGCAACGGAGAAAAAGAACAAGGATGGCTAACTGGATGTCAACCTGCCTGTCAACGGTGGTAACAGCGTCAAGGCCCCTTGCACACGTCTCCGCCGGGCCGCAACAACATTGATCCGCAGTCAACGCGCCCCAACAACATCCGACGTCACGTCTATCCATTGTCGGCACAGCGTAACCATTCCACGAGCGTCCAGGTTACGGTTCTTCCCCCCTCGTTTCTAGCCTTGGCCTAAGTTGCGTGCATGCCCTCCCGAGGAACCCATGAACAGTTGTCGGATTGGTCGCCATCAGCTCGTATCCGCGCTGGGGTTGAGATACGAGCACAATCTTGGGCAACTCTCCTCCCTGCCTGCTAGGGACAGGCATGGTTGTTGTGGAGCGGAGGGTGAGAGGGAACAAGGAATCGTAATGCCTAGGTAAATGGGCTCTAGCGTGTAGGTCAATGAGTCCTTCTAAGACCGCATTTACACAAACCGTCTACGGCTACGCTACATGGAGAAGCCATGTAACCATGGATGGAAGTCTAGTGTGGCTAGATCTAAAATCGTGTTGCGACATCAATATCTCCATATCCCGTGCCGCGAGCTGGCTTTCTGAGCATGGGCCCAGGGATCATCCTATCCGAGCATTACACCTCAACCATCATGTCCTTAATGAACCTTCCGAACACATTTTCAGCCTCAACCCCCTCTCTTAGCGCTCCTATCAGCTAACCCAAAGCTAATTTGAGATATCTAAGGCCCCGTCGGAGTTACATAGGTTCCACGGCTAAAATGATATGCACTTCAAGTTTCCCGGCGTGAGTTGGAGAACATCCCATCTGTTCCTCGCCACGTCCATCCCTGGTGCGCCACGCTGCAGCTAAAATCATGGCGCACCTCTAGCTGCAGGCCGTGCTCTGGCTCGATATGTGCTTGACGAGAACCCGTCCTGGGTTTCTTGTGCCACACCCTCTGTACCACTGCTGCCCGAAAGTTGTGCAACCCCTGTCCGTTCATTCGCTTGCTGCGACTTAAGTCACTCTTACTCGTCTTCTTTTTCAATCACTTTTCGTTGAAGAAACATATCAGCTGAAACACGCTTCCTGACAGGAACCGTTTTAAATAGTCCGAGTTTTGGACGGTGCGTGCCGCGAGATCAAATCATTCTTGGCTGATCAACAAATGGCGGAAATACAAGGCTAGCCCATTTCAGGCTTGTCCAGAGTACATCTGTATCCTAGGTAGGTGCCAGACGGGGATCATTGAAAGCTTAGACCAATGGGCAAATTTAGCCGCCTTGGCGGGCCGTCGCCTATTTTTGAGCCTTCACCCCAAATGACCCTCGCTCAACCAGCCTGGATAGCTCTCGCATTGTTAGGTTGCCTGAGATACTCAGCTTCCATTCGAGATGCAGTGAGTCTTACGGAGTACTGTGTATGCAGCTCAAATTTTCAGTCCAATTGAAAATTAATAATAATAACAATAATAATAATTGGAAAAAACAAGAAGTCACTCTTCCCCTTTCTGATCCCATGCTCTCTCGGTTTGCGAAGTTCGCTGATTCAATTTGTTGCTGCTCCCCTTCTTCCCCTGTTCATGTCACTTTCGAAAGAATAACAACATCTGCTCATCCGATCTCCTCCCATTCTCTTTCTTACTCTTTCTATTTGTCTTGAAGATAAATTTGCCTTTTCGCCGGGTCTGTTCTTCCGTTCGCGGGCGACAGCAGGGTCGCCCAATTCAACCTCCTTCGCGTACTTGGGCGCTCTCCATAGGTCTTCATCATGGCATTACTCCTACTTGCTTTGACCTGGGCCTCCGTGTGCGTACTACCGGGAAATGCTCAGAATGATAACATCGATGTCAAGGTAGGGGTCAATATAGGGGACCAACCCTCACCAGCTACTGGCGGGAAGTCAGACCCTCTTACATTAGTGGACATTGATGCAGCGATACTTATCTCATGGTGCAATGTAAGGACTCATCATGTCACCTCTAATTATGGCTTCAGCACGAAACTAACTTTCGTACTATGAAGCATCATCATACACGGGCCTGCCGCCGTCCTGGCTATCCAGTTACTGTAACTGTCACCGAGACGAAGAATCACACTATCACAGTCTCTACAACAGAAACTACAGTAACCACCGTCCCAACTACTACAACTGAAACAACGATCACCACCGTCCTTACAACTACAACTGAGACTAATATAACAACCACGACTGCTCCTGGCGAGACCATCAGTATAACTCTACCAGGCAGTTGTTCTACAAACACGGTGACGCAGACAGCAACTTATGCCGTCTCTCTCTGTCCATCCCGCACAGTTAACCCCACCTTTACACCTACCACTCCTGTTCCTACCGATTATATCTGGGGCTGTCCCCCCGGTAAGTTATGCATCCCGAATCGTAACGAAGCGGATGGAAACTGCAACTTCGAGGTTGGGCTTCCTTCACCCGAATTTTTCTGTAGTCCAGAGGAATGCCATGAGCCCCCTCCTCTCGAACCCTTCCAAGATGACTGGGATCCCGATTCATCAGACAAAATTATCGTCTCACCACACTATTACTACCTTAATCCTCGATTATTTGGACTGGACTACGATATTTTCGAGTTCAGGAATTCCACCCCAGAGGAGCCCTATCCAACATCCTACCCAACACAATCACCAACTAACTATCCGACACAATATCCAACTCGACATCCGACTCAGCATACGACACAATATCCAACTCGGTATCCGACCGAGTATGCGACAACATCGTATCCAACAGGGTATGCGACAAAGTACGCGACAAAATATTCGACGCAGCAGCGAAGACAAACTGGCAATACGTTGCCTCGCGACTGCTATTATGACTGCAATAGTAGCGGCTTAGAAGCCGAAAGTAGCTTGCTCGTAGTCGTCCTCTGCGTCGAGAACTCGGCGTTTAAGGCACGTCTAGCAGCATGCCATCGGTGCATTGCTCTCCACGCCAATACAAAGGATCCTGAAAGGGAGCTACGAGAGAAAGCTCCGAACTTTAAGAGCATATTAGATATCTGTGAAGCTCCGCCAGGTGAAGCATCCCCACCCCCGGCGCAAAGCACTACTGCTCCACCTTCGACCTCAACACCGGACCCATCTCCAACCGAAACTCCCACCGAAACTCCCACCGAAACTCCCACCGAAACTCCCCCCGAAACTCCCACCGAAACTCCTATAGAAACTCCCACCGAAACTCCCACCGAAACTCCCACCGAAACTCCTATAGAAACTCCCACCGAAACTCCTATAGAAACTCCTACAGAACCTCCTACAGAACCTCCTACAGAATCTCCTACAGAAACACCCACGGCCCCTACCGAAACTTCCACAACTCCGCCCTCAGGTGTCCCATCAGGCACTGCCATTCCGACCGATGTCCCGTCGGAAACCACACTGCCGACCGAAACTGGGCCCGGAACTACCCCAACTGTCACCACAGATGCACCAGGTGAAATGCCTCCGGTATCAACTAGTCCCACACAATCAAGTCGAGGTGGAGGCGAAATGTCACCAACTGAATCGGGTCCAGCTGGAGGGAGCCCTGGCGATTCCCCCCCGATTGATTTCCCAGGTAGCGCAAACTCTATCCTCATTCCATCGAAATACTCTTTCAGTGCTGCTGCAGCCGTTGCAGTAGTGTTTACCCTGCTTTGAGATCTGCCTCAACCGAGAGTACTTTTGTGCCTCTCACTGTTTTATTCTTCGCTCCTTGACAAGTATATACCCCGAAAAACACGGTTATGTTGCAAGGAAAGTTCATTGCTTTCTAATACTTTATCTCAGCTTTTGCGGGCCCCTATGATATACCATATTATGCAGCTTAATTATCTTGGCTCCTTTGGTCCTTTCAGCTGGTTGCCATACTCTCTCCATTTTGTTTATAATCCTGGTCCCCGTTCTTCTTCTATGCAAATCTCTACAGATATATTCCCGCTTGGTAATCATACAATATTAACACAGTTCAAAATTTAATCGAGGCGTTCGTACGGCCTTTTTATTGTTTTATTTTATTTTTTGCTCACTTGCACGTTTGCAACTCGGTCAATTGTACACTCGTTCGCCGTCACCTAAAAAGGCATTGAATTTCCGCGTCCCTTTCCAAGTTTTGTTTGTTTGATGCTGTATTCTGTGCACATAAATGATTCAGCCTAGTGTTTAAAATTGTTTAGCAAGCAAGCTCTGTTTTCAACCGTGCTGACCAGACATATATCAGGTTCTAGATTAACATGTTTAGAAAGAGAAAAAAAATATGAGCATAGTTATACTAAAATACATATATACTATAGCTTCTCAATGTCTTCATTTGATAAATGATGAGAATATTAGCAAGAGCTGCGAAAACGGCCTATGAACACGGATAAGTTTTAATAACCAACACCTTCACAAAGAAATTCGTACGAATATACTGGCGACCTATGGATTATCATCCCCTAGGTTTGTTTCCCCGGCTTGTTGTACTTAGTACGATCCTCCTCCACCTCTGCCTGCAATAACTGCAAAGCATCCGAATACTTCGTTTTCAAATCAATACCTTCATCAATTTGGATGGTGATTTTTTCAACATTCCCCGTTCTTGCGACAGTTGATTCCGGGCACTTCGCGATCTCATTGGCAAACCACCTACCTTCCGTGTGAGCTACCAGTGTCCACGCCGACCCTGATCGACCAGCACGAGCTGTTCGGCCGACGCGATGAATATATGACGTTAGACTGGTCGGAATGTCATAGCTGACGACATGAGTAAGAGAAGGTAGGTCCAAACCGCGAGACGCGCGATCGGTAGCGATGACAATTGATAGTTCGCCGTTGCGATATGCAGAGAGCGTTTTACGCAACGCACTAGACTTGCTTGACTTTACCAAAGTACCGATACGGTTGGCAAATGGTGGGTGCATGAGTGCAAGTAGACGAGCTAATCTTGATGCCGATTCGGAAGATTTGGTAAAGACCAAAACAGAAGGCGTGGATGCCATGATTGGTTTATAGTCGTCGTCGCGGGCTAAAGGTTCGTCTGAAGATCCAGTATCGGGGGAGACAGCTGACGCCTCGTCAGACGAGCTATTGTCTGATAGACTTGAAGATGAAGTGATGGAATTTGAATCAGATGTAATCGATTGAGAACGCTGTCGCCGAACGTTCGTAACGTGGCCCCCATCCAGTTTAAGATGTGAGAGTAATAGAGTAAGGAGGTATAGCGGCTTATCTGCGGCATCGCCGACTGGAACAAACATTTCACGTAGAGTTGAAGGTAGACTGAACGTATGGTCGTCCTTATGGGCAGTATCTCCACCCCCTGAAGAGAGCGGCGTGGCATCGTTGATTCTAGTAGTGTCAGAAACAATAAATTTTGGATTTTCCAATCGCAAAGAATTGAGTTTCGCGATATCCCTTGTCATGGTCGCGCTAAGGATGATCTTCTGAAGTCGAGGTTTACAGATCTGCCATCCCAAGTTGTGTAGAATCCGCCCACTTTTACCAGCGACATCCATTCTGTGTCTCTCTAGGGCCGGGATGACAACTTCAACCCATTCTTGAAAACTTTCGTTGAGTAGACGGTCGGCTTCATCAATCACTAACCACTCCAAATGTTCTAATCTAAATCCCTTAGTAGACTGGATGTGGTCAACAAGTCGGCCTGGGGTGCATATTAATATGTCAATGTTGGGGGAGGGAGTTGCAACATGGTTGGGAAACGCTGAATGAGAACTTTTAACTTCGGTGATATACTCCTGAAAGTTGAAGGAAGCCCATGACTCAGCGATCATCTGGTGGCTGTTTCCTATTCGATTGGTAGAGGGAGAGTAGAGTTGATCGTGTTTAATAAGAAGCGCCTGTTCCTCCTTTAAAGATGCCGTACCAACAGCTGTTCCTATTCTTAGGCCTGTCCCGGTAGCACACAGTTTACATGCATCACAAGCCTGCTTAACAAGCTCCCGTGTAGGCACAACAACCAGCCCTCGCAATCTAGGCAGGGGTAATTGTTCGATACCTGCTACCAGTGGGAGAGCATAAGCCAGAGTTTTTCCAGAACCCGTGGTAGCCGATATGCAAAGATCCTGATGTTCTCCATTACCAAGTAATTCTAAAACGGCTGCCTGGATAGGGAAAGCCTTGGTATATCCACGTTTCTGAAGAATAGAAATAAGATTTTTGTTTAGTCCTAGGCTTGCGAAGTTTCGTTGTAACAAGGTGGTGGCAGCGAAGGGTTGAGAAAGCCAAGAGGGAAGCGTAGAGTATATCGGGGCTTCGATATGGGCTGATGCAGGCGCAGGCTGTGGGAGTGGTTCAAGCCCATGAGGGGTGATATCCTCACTGCCCAGCGACTCGACGGTGTGTGAGTCATTTTTCTTAGTAGCTACCAATGCAGCTGTCAATCTTGACTTCTCGAACTTTGATAAAATCCCGGTATGTTTTGCCGGTGCAGTTTTAGTTGATGCATCGTCTTCCCGATTTAATTTCCTTCTTTTCAACCCCTTCCTGTCCGACGGCTCCGTACCCTGGATCATATTCCCCCATTGTCTCGGTACGCTTACCGAATCCGTAGACCCCTCAAATGTGCTGTAAGATCCTGATATTTCATAGCTGTCCTTTCTCGAGCCTTTTTTTGGTTTCTGTCCCGCTGGCGAATTGTCTTTGATTTGTATCGTAATCCGCTCCTGGGGTGCGAGTGGAGAAATATTACTTTCTGCTTTCGAATACGAGTTCGAATCTGCGTCGCCCCGTCTAAACGTGCCTTTCTGAGATTGTGCGAGCGCGACAGAAGCCTCTGGTTTCTCGTTCCTTTCACGCTTCCTTGCCTTCTTGGCCGGAGTGGATGGCGGGATTGAAGCATTGTCGACTGGAGTGGATTTTCGCTTCCGTTTTTCAGATCCAGCTGGAGATAATAATAAGTGTTCCGGAGGCTTGGGCAGAAGATCATTCCTAGGAGGAATATATCTGGAGTAGAATGGAGCAGCCATAATCTCGGATGGAGCCTGATGTAGAGATGGATTGAGGTTGAATTTCTGCTTTGCTCAAGATATAGTTTTGATGTGGCAAAAAGCTCACCGCCTTCAAGGTGTCAATGCTTTTATGTTTCTTCCCACGCTTCTTAACAGCAGCACTTCAATGTCTTTTTTCTGTCCCCGTTAGCTGCATTGTTTTGAGACCAAAGGACATACTCTGCAAGTCATGAATGCCATAGGCCTGTGGCGGAAGAGCCTATCGCCGTCGCTAACATGACTTATAATATTGCGTGAGCTCCCAATTCCACACCCGGAAAGCTCCGAAAACGTCCTGAACGAACAGAACTAACAGTGGAATAGTATGATTAGTGATTTTTTCTTCCCCCAACCTGGTATGATGTATAGCCGAATATCCGTGTTGGGAGGCCGCAGCGCAGGGCTAACAATACGTAGGGGGAGTGGAAAGTCACATATACCAGCTCTCGTCGGTCAGTAAAGTTACCGCGTACAAAGTGAAACGTCCAATCTTCTCCCGAGTGTTAACTAGTGTTATAGAAATTAATAGACAGAGGCCATAAAGTTATCATCGTCACGCATGCTTACAAGGGCCGAACCGGAGTGCGTTATCTCACGAATGGACTCAAGGTCTACCATGTCCCTTTCTTCGTCATATACCGCGAATCGACTATGCCAACTGTCTTCTCTTTCTTCCCCATTTTTCGTAATATCATCATACGCGAGCAGATTGAAATTGTGCATGGACATCAAAGTCTGAGTAGTTTTTGCCATGAAGCTATCCTCCACGCGCGCACTATGGGTTTGCGCACGGTTTTTACGGATCACTCGTTGTTTGGTTTCGCAGATGCGGGTTCAATTCTTACGAACAAACTTCTGAAATTTACCCTGAGTGATGTTGATCATGTTATTTGCGTCAGCCATACTTGGTAAGCCTACGATCGCTTTGGGAGTGCGAACTGGTGGTCAGAGGGCAAGAATGTTGACATATCCCCCTTATGTAGCAAAGAGAATACAGTCCTCCGCGCTTCCCTGGACCCCTTGATGGTGTCTGTCATTCCTAATGCAGTAGTCGCCGAGAATTTTCGCCCCTTGTCTCACACAATCCAAGGGAACGACCAAGCGCCTGTTCCCCGACCGTTACTAGGCCCGGATGATATTATCACGATTGTTGTCATATCTCGACTTTTCTATAACAAAGGCACGGACCTCTTAATTGCTGCGATACCAAGAATTTTAGCTTCCCATCCTAATGTGCGCTTCATTATTGCTGGTTCAGGGCCCAAAGCGATTGACCTAGAGCAAATGCTAGAACGTAAAGTTCTCCAGGACAAAGTGGAATTCATTGGAGCTGTTCGTCATGAAGAAGTTCGCGACGTGATGGTGCGGGGACATATTTATCTACACCCGAGTTTGACAGAAGCGTTTGGAACGGTGATTGTCGAAGCTGCTAGCTGTGGGCTCTATGTTGTTTGTACCCGTGTTGGAGGTATTCCAGAAGTTTTACCTCAGCATATGACAACATTTGCTAAGCCGGAGGAGGATGACCTTGTTCTAGCGACTGGCAAAGCAATTGCAGCTCTCCGTTCGAACAGAGTCCGCACAGACAAGTTTCATGAACAAGTACGTATGATGTATTCGTGGACCGATGTTGCCCGACGAACCGAACGTGTCTACAACGGAATATGTGGTGCCATTAGTGAAGAAGAGTTCTACGGCTACTTTCCTGGGCAAGGTTGGACTGCAACAAGAGGGCGCATACATAGTTTTGCCCTTATTGATCGACTAAAACGCTACTACGGCTGCGGCATCTGGGCGGGGAAACTGTTTTGTCTTTGCGTTGTCATAGACTTTCTGCTTTATGTTTTCCTAGAAATATGGTTCCCTCGCAGCAACATTGATATTGCGAGAAGCTGGCCAAGGAAGCCAGCTGTAGAAAAGCACTTAGTCCCATGAGATCGACGGTTCCTCCATTCACCGATAGTCTGGGCGCCGCGCGACCGGACCGAGAGTGGTGTACTAGTTGGTGCCCCTACTCGGTGAATAAATACCCTCATTTTCAGAGCTCGCCTAGGGCACTCCATATGCTCCAATGCGTAATCACGCCCTTCCTGTTCGTCTTATCAGCCGTCTCCGTTAGGAGCCGCTCACAGCATTGGATCCATACGAAAGTCCTCGTTCCGGCCTACTTAGGCGGCCGCTCCAAAAAGGGTCGGCAGTCGCAAGATCCGGCCAATTCGTTGGATAAAGCGGACTAAAAGGAACGCGACATCGTTACGTCGATCTATATGCAAAACCCAACGAGGACTTCTAAGGCAGCACATTGCCAAGTCGTGTTCTTAAACCACCCAAAGCAAAACAATCTTTCATCTCTTTTTAAGAGAAATCTTAGTGGTTTATAGCCTATTATATATAGCAGGGAATGATGCCCAGAACCGAACCAGCCAGTTGAAATAGATAGTGCTACGGAAAATTCAAGAATATGTCGTATCAATACTTATTAAAAATGAACAGTACAAAATCTATTGATGAACGCCCAACAAAGCTGAATGAAAGCAAACTCGGTGTAACCACATAAGGAACGGGTATATGGTTATTCCAGTAATAAACAGATAAAAAATCAGGATTATATCAGGTGGTCTCATGTCTCATCTCATAACGGGGGGTCTCCCTTCTTTGTTCCACTTCACTCGACTGCGAACCCATTCCACGGCTTCTCTCACCCCGCTTCCCATCAACGCACTAACCGGCAAAACACGACTATCACGCACCCCACCCCCTTCCTCGCCCTCAAATACCTTTCTCACAAACCCTTCCTTGATTCGCACCACCTCCACGCAGTCCTCTCTATCCTGCTTATTTGCTAGTACTAGGATAGGCACCCCGACCGTCTCCGCATTTTGCAATACCGATTCAAGGACCTCTCGACACTCATCCAATCTCCCAAATTCATCCCTCGGATCTATGGCACTCATGGGTTCTGTGATAGCACCCGAAGGGCCCTTGGCGCTTGATGATGCATTTGGCCCTCCTTTATAGCCCGTAGGAGCAAGGAGCGAAACGTCCGCGTCTTCGCCCACATCTGCGCTATCCACCACAAAAATGATGGCATGGCAGCTCGAATAGTAGCTTTGCCAGAGGCCACGCATTGATATCTGTCCGCCTATATCCCATATTTTCAAGTACATGTCTGGGAGCGGGATGGTTGCGACATTTTGGCCAACAGTTGGGACGGTTTTGCTAGAAAGGGGCTGCGGCGCGGTGTTGTTGGAGTCGGTTGGGAGGAAGAGGGCTTTTATCTGGTTTAGCAGGGTGGTTTTCCCAGCATTATCTAGGCCGAGGAGTAGGACGGAGTATTCTATATTGGCCCAAAATTAATAGTGCTCGTGGAAATCGGGGATGGTTAGGACGTGATATCACGGGTAAGACATACCCTCTTTGCTCGTAGCATAGAAATAAATCGATTTGGCTAAATGGTACATGGTCTTCACTCAGATCAGGTTACCAACGGACAATGGACGCAGCGCATTGCCGTCTTCAAATCAAGGAGAGACCACCACTTGAGTCTCCAGCCCACTTGGTTTAAGAGAGTTACGAGAGTAACTGCGGCAGAATCATGGCGTACGAAGTATAATATATTTACGATAGATACCTGTGGCTATATATCTCGCGCTAAACTTCTCTGACACAGAAGATCCGAGCCAGCATCGCAGCTTGAAACGAGTTGACGACGCATCACGGTCATGTGACACAATTTCCTTGTTAGTGTTAGCCTGGAGGCCCGGGCGTCTGCCTAGGTGGCGATCTCCTTATCTACACGTGACCAACCTCTATAGCGGATAGCTCGGGCAAGCTCATACTCACACCACTGCGATGAACGACCCTGACAGGCACATCGCAATCACCCCGCCCTCGCTTCGCTCGGCGAAGAAGAGGGCACTCGCAAACTCTCCCACCGCCCCAGATACACCCAGGGAGCCCCCTCAGCCGCCGAACGCCGCACCAGACCCCCCAAGAAAGCCCCAGCGAGCTACAGGCCCCATCTCTTGCCCAGCTCCGTCCTCCAAGGGAAAGACAACCCAGGACTGGACAGTTCCATCGGCTGTAGAAAGCCTTCATTTTACAGGGAACTACAAGCTTAGTGCCCTACTGGGACAAGCCAATGATGCTACCTCCGCAGAGCTAGCCTCAATCCTAGAACACTGCAATAAGATATCTGGTATTCTTGACCCAGCTCTTACGATCTTTGAGAAAGAACACCCTGCCCAGGGCACTGCACTGAGACAAGCCCTTGGCTGTGGTATTGCCAGGGCCATCCAAGGCCCCCCACCTGAACCCAAAGTTGGTCAGGACAAGACATATGCTGCCGCCGCGGCAGCTGAAGGAACCCCTCCAAAGAGGCCGGCACCTGTAGCCATTCCTGTGAATGGTCAGCCACATAAAAGACAGATACAACGCGCCTCCCGACCCTCTCACCAGGGGGCTGAGGACAAACGAGTCATGATTAGGCTCCCAGAAGCCCACCCTGCCCGCAAGCTTGACCCCCATGCCATCCGAGAGCGTGTGCGGGCCCTTGTTCCAGACCCAACCTGGATATCCGATGCATGGCACTGCCCTTCAGGAATTACCCTGGCAGCTCCCACACCAGCAAAAGCAGCTTCCATTCTTGGACATGCAAGTCAGCTCCAAACAGCTATTGGAGCCAGCTGCATTGAACGGCAGGAGTCCTGGGTTACCTTTGTAGTTGGCCCCATTAAGAAGACCTCCGATAGATATGATGGAG
>JAFEJD010002496.1:0-10819 GCA_018296065.1 Blastomyces percursus | reverse complement strand
TTTTCAAAGGCCAAGAGGCGCCCCTCAAGGGCCTCCAAGGAGGTGTCAATCTGGCCTCTAAGGCCCTCAAATTCCGCCCTCAGGGCCTGCTCCAGGCCTGAAGCGTATGCCTTGAGATCAGCTTCAATTTCTCGTCTAAAAGGGCTGAGAAGTTTCCCTTTTAGGCTTCCGGGGGGTTCATAGGGGCTCCAGGGAGTGGGCCTCTTCCTGGGCTTTGTGGGCCGGGGGGGGACCGCGGCGGCGTCCGCGCAGAGCCCAGCTTCAGGCTGCGCTGAGGGGGTAGCCGGAGGGCCTTCTGAGGCTTCTGAGCTCTCAGCCATAGGCAGAGAGGTTTCGGAGGTTAAAACAGTATTCAAGGTATCGAAGGTAATGAACTAGCCGATAAGCTTGACAATAAGTGAAACTATGTTGCTGAGTCTTCTTAATATGAAAAAGAATGACTGAAAAATAGACAATGAAAACTTCAAGATTTATGATTAAAATAACTATTATAGTTTAAGCCATCTAATATATCACGTATTAAAATATTAATAAAAATAATCTTGTTACCGCCATGCTGCCAGGAACACGTGATTACCATCGCCAAGTCCTACCGGCCGGGAATACTATTATCATTCCGATTGGTATCTATACCCTGTATCTAGATCTCAGCTTCTTCTTCGTCTTTTTCCTTTCTTTCCTCGGCTTAGATTTCTCGTTTAATAGCTACAATACAGTCTCCTCGATTCTATATGAAGCTCCCGTAACAATCTTGCGAATTAATAAGGAAGTAATTAATAAGGAAGTAATAAATATATCTAATAACTCTGAATAAAACGCAAGAATCAGATCTCTGATTGAACTTAATATATAAAATATAAAACTTAGATTAATAACTCAGAGATTATAAATGAATATTTTCTACATTATTTAAACATGATTCTATTTTAATATCAGAAATCTGCTTTCTGAAAGCGGAATGAATAACTACTTGATAATAAACTTGTCACAGATCAGTACACAGTTAATTCTCAAGTAGATCCTCTTTAGCAAACCATGAAATAATTAACTAAACTATGCTTTATGTGATCCCTTCCCATTCCTGTTCTTGTTCTTCCGCTTGATTAGTTATGCTTCATACATAACTAACATCCCCATATCACTGTCACCACTTCATTAGCTACAGAACAGTTAGTTGTTGGGCCCTTTCTTCCTCAATTTCACCACCCTAGCTTTTCTCCGTAGTTGGATGGATATCCGTCCATCCATCCATCTGTCCATCCATGCGTAGATGAAATACTTACATACCTTCACTTCCATCCACCCACTCGTCACGGCTCGTCTCTTACTCTCATCTTATGCCGGATTTGCCGCATTTACTCCCCCCACCACCACCACCGGATCACCCCGTCGCGGTAGGGGACTTGGATCTAAAGATGGTCGAGGGGAGGTAAGAGGCCTATTTGAACGAGGAGCGTGGGCCGGAGGATGTCATGGGAGATTAGGAGACCGGATGATGAAAAGGTAAAGAACGTAAGTAGATGTCCGTCAACTCATTTAGGCGGAGTCGAATGGGTTCAAAGATATACCTACCCGTTGAATAGGAGAAAAGGAGAAAGGGAGAAAAGGGAGGAAAAGAGACAAAAAACCAAAAGAATTAAACGTACACACCATCTACACCATCTATTTATATCTGTATGCACTGTACACATATGATATATAATGATATCCTAGGTATCATTTGGAATGTTGCCATTCCCATCCTACTTCTAGTCAGCAGATACCAAAAGCAAAGAAACCAAAGAAGTAACCAAGAAAGAATCATAAAAACGGAAGAGAAAACCTCTCTTCCCTTCCTCTCAATTAAAACATAAAATATAGAAGGTAATATAAAACAAAACGAACTTCGATCGCTTTCTAAACCACGCAATACCCAATTTAAAAAGAGAAGAAAGACAAAAGGAAAACCCGTACACCCCATCCCATCCACAGTCCAGTCCAATCAAATCAAATAGAATGTCAGCAAATCCAACACCTGCCTGTTATTATTAACGGACGCCGGCTGCGGGGTGCGCGTGTATATTGTACTGTACATTATCATACGGACTCTGAGCTATTTCATTTTGATATTCCGCCCTTGGGGGTTTCATATCGAGCCGGATCCAGGGGTAGTAAATATTTATGGATGTTCTCCAGTAAAATCGGTGGTAAATATATGTGATCCTCGTCCCACCCCTTGCGCTATTTCGTTGGGCAAGGCCCTTTTTTCTCCTTCCCGGAGTAGAGACCGCTATGGGATGAAAAACGCCGAAGGTTTTGCCTTGTGGATTTTGTGACTAGAGTTTCTCTAATTTGCCCGATCCATTGCGGCAGAGGAAGAGGAGTTTGGAGGCAGGATTGGAACGGCAAGAGGGATGTGTTTTTGTGATGTGCATGCTTTGAGTCTTGGTGTATTTATTACATTCTTTCAGGAAAAAGGGAGTGAGAAAAAATTAAAGGTAATCCTTTTAATTTTTCTACTCGGGTCGGTTGTAGTAATGGGCCATTTCGAGGCCGGCGCGCTTGAAGCCGCACTTCAAATAGAAACCTTCATTGGTTTCTGAGCAATCGAGGATACTCTGTAGGAATGGGTGAATGAGTGAGGGGGTTCACATTTTTAGCGGGAATTGGGGGAAAACATACCTTATAACACCCAACCTTCTGCGCCACATAATCCAACGCCTGAATCATCCTCAAGCCCAACTTCTTCCCCTGCTGGCCCATCTCCACCGCGATATCCTCCACATGCCCCACCATGCCGAGCGAGTGAATAAACTTACGCTCGACAATCAGACTGCCGGTGCTCACCACCCTCCCAGATCCATCACAGATGACCAGGAGGAAATACTCCCCGTTCCGCTTCGCCATCCAATCATACCGCTCGTTCCACTGCTCGACGGTGAAGTCGCCGACGGTGGTCAAGACACGGAGTACGTCGAGGTAGCCGGAGAAGTAGTCTGAGCGCTGGAGGGGCCGGATTGTGTAGTTTTCTGGTAGTTGTTTTTGGACTGCTGGGGAGATGTAGGAGGGGCAGAAGAGGGGGGTGTTGTCGTCGTCGTCTGCGGTTGAGTGGGAGGAGGAGGCTGGAGGGGTGGGCACGGGTGCTGGGGAGGTGATGTGAGTGGTATTGCTGATGCCATTGGGCGCTGTTGTCGTTGTGGTTGGCGGCTGGGAGGATTGAGTAGTGGCCATTATTTCAAGGAGGGAGGATGAGTCCTTGTTGGTCTGAGAGAAGGGGAGAGAGCGGGAGATCGTATGAGGTGGATAGGTCCGTGTGTTCTTCTTTCCTTTTCTCTGCTGTTTCCGGTGCAGATGTGAAGCTGGGTTTGCAGCTTAAGCTGCTTACAGGAGTGGTGGTCTGGCGTGTATCTATCGTCTACTGTATGCGTTGAGGACAGCAGGGATGAAAACTGGGAAGATTAGAATACAATGAAACGCGTTTGAGAATTTAAGTAGGGAGGACGAGTGTACCTAGGAGAGTTTACGGCACAACTGAATCCAATGCAATATTCCGAAGTTGATATCGAATTGAACAGAACTGCTGAAGCTATGTGGGAACGGAATATATTTTACATTGACGTCTTGTCTCTTGCTCTGGCTGGGGCGGCGCAGTCGGCGATGTCTCAGCTGGGAAGAAAGCAGAAGTGGAGCCGCATCGGGTCTAGCGCGCAGTGCAAGCCACGTTTTGGGGAAGGTACACGTGATTTGAGAGCAAAAATAGCACACACCCTAACCGGATTTGGTACACTTCGGTTCCTGGATGCTTGGCGCTGCAGCCGCTGGGCAACAGGGCGGGCTGGTTGGGCTTTGTTCCTGCATTTCTAGCTAAGGCTATCTCAAGGCCGCTTTCTATGCTGCACGGTTTCTACTACTGTTTTTGTCTATGTACCGAGGAAAGAGAAGAGAAGAGAAGAGAAGAGAAGAGAAGAGAAGAGAAAACTAGTAATGAATTTTTTACAAAATGAAGATGAAAAAGGACCCGCTGAAAGGTCACACCAGTCCCAATACTACATGCTGAGTGCCTCTGTTCACGCTCCTCCTCCTCCTTCTATACAAAATCAGGCAGACACGCCTCTCTCTTACGCTGCGTCATGGAGAGGGGATTTCAACTAGATGGATAGAAAGTTTTATAACCATCTACTTTCTCTCCTTGGGGCTAATCATCAGCTCAGGGCGGACATGGGTATCAAATTCCTCCTCAGTGAGAGCCTTCAGCTCCATCGCACTCTGCTTCAGCGTCAATCCCTTCTTGTGTGCATTCTTGGCAACTGCGGAAGCCATATCGTATCCGATCACTGGGTTCAGGCAGGTGACAAGCATCAAACTGTGGGGGTAAATTATGTCAGCCATCAATTTCGAGAAATCAACCGCCCTTGTGGGAGAATTACCTTTCATGCAACAAGGCTGAAATCCGCTTCTCGTCCGCTTGAATCCCCATAACCAAGTTCTTCTCGAAGGAGCGCATTCCGTCACCCAGGATGCGGATGCTATGCAGCAGATTGTTGATCATGACGGGCTTGAAAACATTGAGCTCGAACTGGCCGTTCATGCCCCCCACCGTCGCCGCGACATGGTTACCCATCACCTGTGTGCAGATCATCGTTAACGCCTCGCACTGGGTCGGGTTGACCTTGCCAGGCATGATAGAGGAACCAGGCTCGTTCTCAGGCAGAATGAGTTCACCCAGGCCGCAGCGGGGGCCTGAACCTAGGAAGCGGATGTCCTGCGCGATCTTGAAGAGGGAGCAGGCGAGGGTGTTGAGGGCACCTGAGGCCTCGACGACAGCGTCGTGGGCGGCGAGCATTTCGAATTTGTTGGGGGCTGTCTTGAATTCCGTGCCGGTCATCTTGGTAACTTCCTCCGCGATGGCCTCGTCGAAACCCTTGAAGGTATTCAGGCCGGTGCCAACCGCAGTTCCTCCCTGTGCGAGATATCGTAGGTGTGGGATAGAATTTTGGACGCGCTCGATGCCCCGGTCAAGCTGGGCGACGTAGCCGGAAAATTCCTGACCTAGAGTAAGCGGGGTAGCGTCCTGCAAATGGGTGCGTCCGATTTTGATAATCTTGTCGAACTGCTCGACTTTTTGCTGGAGGGCATTGCGCAGGCTGGTGAGAGCTGGAAGCAGAGTTTCCTCGAGTTCCAGAACAGCAGCAATATGCATAACGGTAGGGAATGTGTCGTTGGATGATGCGGACATGTTGACATGGTCATTGGGATGGACAGGTTTCTTGGTGCCCATGGTGCCGCCCAAGATCTCGATGGCGCGGTTCGAAATGACCTCATTGGAATTCATATTGGACTGGGTTCCAGAGCCGGTTTGCCAAACAACAAGAGGGAAATGATCGATAAGCTTAAGCGATGCAACTTCTGCAGCAGCCTGCTGGATCGCCTTGCCAATAGTAGGATCTTCAAAGAGAAAAGAAAAAGTTAGCTGGAGGAACATTTGGTTAAAATTATGGGGTAGTTTTTACCAAGTCCATATCTCATATTCACAGTCGCAGCAGCACCCTTAAGAATTCCGAAAGCCCGTACGATGGGAGGTGGCATACGGTCTCGCGGCTGGTTGATATCGAAATTGGTCAGAGACCTACACAATTCCCCCACCAGCGGCGTCAATTCACACCATCCTTGCTAAGTCGTGTATGCTTTTTCGGGATGTTTCTGGCATTGCCTACCGTTGAGTTTGGGCTCCCCAGTATTTATCCGCGGGGACCTATACACAACCTCGAGTAAGGAACTAAACACCTTACAAAGCACCCTTCTAGGTACAACAGCTGCAGCACATCCTTACCTGGATTTCGCCAAAGGCATCGGTTTCGGTTCTCGAAGCCTAAAGAATATCAAAGCAAAAAAGGACCCGTTAGAAATTAATCTAAACGCATTGGACCTTCCCCTCTCAACTGCAGATAAGACGAAAGAAAAGAAAAGAAAAGGCTAAGCCGCACCATCATAGCGCCCGTGGTAGCAAACTCTCTCTTTCCCAAAGTCTCAGGAATATTCTTATAAATAACCGCACGATTCAGATAGTGTGCTCGCCCGTGAATCCGCGCTGGTAAAGAAGATAAGCCGCTTATCGATCTGCGCGCATTGGACCGCGATGCAGTAAGGGTAGACAGAGGAGATGATCTCGCGATGGAAGAAAATAATATAGATGATTGTGCCGATCGAGATGCGTGGGAGAAAGTTGACCGCACAGCGGTGGAAGTGGCGGGGTTGGAGGGCATTAGCACCATGATGATGATTATTATGTCGCTGGTCTTAGCGGCGCGGCGGGCTGATGGGTGGCAGCTGTTGTTTGCGGCAGGGAAATGTCGGGAAGGCTTGAAGCTAGCAGAGAAATTTTGGAAAAAATTGGAGGGGGAAAATGGAAAAATGAAATCTAAAAAAGAAAGGAACGGGCTCAATTGCGCAGGGAACACACGATGCTGGTGGAAAATAAACGATCTACTTTTGTCTATAATAATATACAGCTGCTATGATGGGAAAAAGAAAGAGAAAAAAGAGAAAAAAGAGAAAAAGAAAGAGAGAAAAAAAATTGAAGATTTGGAGATTTGGAGATTCGCTGGGTCGAGTCGTCGGTATTGCGTATCGCCCGGTTTCCTCCGGTATCGCACTTAACCGTATTTAGCTCGTCGGTCTGGAGATTTTGCAGACAGTGGAACCCGCAGCCGTGTTTCTGTACTGTAAGAGTCCGGCAATGGCGTATTGTGCCGAGATCGCAACTAGGCCGTATCGGGTATGGTCCGTTCTATCCCGTCTAGATATTTACATCTTCAGTTTTGTTTTGTTGCTTCAATCAATTGCTGCCAAAAGCTACATGTACAATGTTACCGCGTGGATGGACGCGAATGCTGCGTGGAAAGCATTCATGCTGGACAAGAAAGCTTCTGCCGTTGTTTAGATTTGACCAGTGTTCAACGAGACTGGGCACCGGGTTCGTTTTTTCTAAGCGTTTGAATGACACCCTCTCAGCCTTCTTCCCATTGATAAAGCCTGTAGAGGATTTCCTATGTGGGTAGAGCTATTATTCCTAGGGGGAGCCTACAGATTATCAAAATTGCTATGCTCGGTATGGCTAATACCTAGTGCACCATCGACCGGCTAGAGATGGGCGAAGAATCGACAGGTAGCCAGTTTCATATTTTATTCGAATCTTCTGATGGATTCAGGGCAGGGAATATTGAGGGATGCCAGTTAACAGAAAAAACTTGAGAAAAAACACTTAATTAAAAAATCAGGCCCAATTTAAAACGCAATTGTCCCGTCATCACCTATACTCCACAGAAACGAGACATCTTTACTATCTTCCAACACGGTATCCCAAATCTTCCAGCCATTTCTTTTCATCCTCCCAGAGCCTTTCCCAACGCCTCGATGCTCTTCTTATTAAACATCTTCCCTGCATCCAGGATCTCATCTAGATGGGAGAAGGTGTGCGGCACCCCCGGAACCCTAATAACCTCCACCTCGACGCCCGCGGCCTTGAGCTTTACCGCATATGCCTCTCCTTCATCACGTAGCGGGTCCATCTCCGCTGTCCAGACGAGCGCAGGAGCGAGGCCTGAGAAGTTGGGTGCAAATATCGGGGAGATTTTCCAGTCCTGAGATTTGATTTTTTTAAAGTTAACATAAACAAAAACGAAAGTTTTTCTGCGTTTTAGCGACCGCAAAGTCACTGACATAAAAAGTACTTGTTGGAAAAGAGAAAGCATGTACATACATCCGCTGATTTTTCCGGCCGTGGGACACCCAGGAAATGCCTGTGGAAGAAAGCCATTCGCGCGGCTGGCAATGCGGGGGTGTATTCCATCTCACGGTATGATTCATACGGTGTGTTTTCGCGGTGAAATTTGCCCTCTGGAGTGAATGAACTGTGCATATCCGTTACGGGAACGATAAGTAGTTGGAACGCAAGTGGGTAGCCATTGTCACGGCACATGTGCGAGATGACGGCGCTGAGATGCCCGCCTGCTGAAGCACCGCCCACCCCCATCCGGTTGATATCGATATTCAGCTCCTCAGCTTTGGAGCGGACCTGCGGGGCACAAAGGAGAGTTATCTATGATTAGTTTCGCCATGCGATGGATTATCCCCAACAGTCCGGGCCTTATGCACACCATGGTGGGTGGCGGGAACAAAAATGAAACAAATAACAACACACCCAATTGAACGCCGCCCAGCAATCCTCAATACCAGTCGGATACTTAAACTCTGGCGCAAGCCGATAATCCACATCAACCGCCACAACATCCCCCTTCAAGTCATGCACGACGCGTTTGCAAAAGTCGTGGTCCGCCGGCAACCCTCCAAACACCCACCCACCGCCGTGGAAGTTGACGTACGCACCCCTCTTCTTCGGCTTGCCGTCACTGCCCTGCACAGGCTCGGGCTCGAAGATGCGCAGGGCGATCTCGCCGCCCTTGACGGGGCATTTATGCTCAGAGATCTTGTGCACGCCCGGGCCCGCGGCGCGGCCGTAGGAGATTAGGTATTTGGTTGGGTCAGCGCGGAAGTCCTCGATGGGGACTTGGTGGGTGTGGAAGCGGCCGACGTTGTGGCGGTTGTAGTGCTCGACGTAGACTGGGTCGAAGCGGGGGAGGAGATTGGGGGGGATGCTGTTTAGGAGGGGTTGGTGGATGACGACTGGTTTTAGGTCGTGGAGGGACTGGAGAGCGGTAGGTATGTGAGTGGATGGAAATTGGTTGGCGTTAGGTGTCGTGCTTTTTCATTTTGATTTGGATGGGAAGGGGAGTGAAGGGTATAGGATTGCTTACTTTGTTATTTTCCGTCATGGTGGGTTTGGAGATGGTTATACTCTTGGGTATTTCAAGGGAAGGATAACAACAAACGAAATGGAATATAGCTATCTCTATAGCTGCTCGATGTGATTTATACGATGAGGAAAGATACCCGGTATGGAAAGATAAATCACTCCAAGCCCCCCGGACAAACGAGAACTATATAATAACCCTCTCCCATCCGTATAAGTTATCTTCAGCCGTAGGATTTACGCCGCTCCTTTCCTCACTCCACTGCGTCTTTTTTGAAAGCCACTGCCCTTCAGTTAAACATCAAAATGCAACGTGGGGTTCATGTATATTCGAATGCGCCCACACAGGTCTCGTGGTTCGGATTAATTTATAGTGCTTTGACTACGGCGTACTGCCATCTCTATCCACATCTCCATTATAAATAACTCCTACGTTTTTGCATTCGGCAATGCATCAGGCAGACCTTGGAAAGCGGATTCAACCCCGCAGCGGCTCTTTGGCCGAGCCAATCGTCGGCCACTTTAGCAGGACGAGGTAACTCAAAGAGTCTATTCGTCGCTCGTGGATAAAAAAGGATAAGTTACCACCCAACGACAAGTATATACATACAATATTTGCAAAATCCCGATAATAGCCGAGACCGTTGTTAGGTTCTATTATGAAGCGTTCGGGGAGTTTTATACTTCTTCCTTTTGTATCCTTTCGCTTTATTTCTTTTGGTAGATATTGTGGCCGGGACGCCACAGGAGCCTAATCGAACCCATGATACTCGACTGCGGGCATAAATGGCTCGCCGTGATTAATCGATCAGCAAACCTCCCGCCCGTCAATATCAATCCCATTAAACCCTCCATTGGAGGTGTTAAGAGGAATTTTTTTTTTTAGAAGGCCGCTACTATAGATACACGAGAATACCTATTTGTACACACTGGCCGCTATTTCTACGTGACCCAAAATCTCGAGAGGGTTTAGACTGACTATCTAGATGTACATGACATCTACGATCCAAAGGGTTCGAGTTGCGACTCAGGAAAGATTCTGACATTGCACTGCTTTAGTCTGACTCTACGCTCTTTAGAGCGCTGGGGGTCATGTAGAAGTAGCCGGCGCTAGGTCTACTTAGGTTGGTGGAGGTCATGTAAAAATAGCGGCCAGTGTGTACAAAGAGATATTCTCGTGTATCTACAGTAGCGGCCTTTTACAAAAGGTTCTCAAGCTGGGGCGATGGCAGATATTCCATTTCTGTCAGCTCATTAAAATGACCGTTCCCTCTACCAAGGGCTAGTACGAACGTCAACCCCAAGCCATTAGTTAACAAGTTATTAGAGCTTCACACTTGATTTCGAACAGCCCTATCAATCTTTGGATGTCTGGGTCCAACCCTTGTTAGGGGCTTTCGCCAGTATGTCATCAAGAGACCATGCCATCCCGCAAAAACTTGAAGCTCTTCTCTTTGCTTGATTGTTCAAGCGCACGCATGATGGGCCAGGGGATATATATATATATATCTCATGGTGGATATTACCTCCACGGTCAACGATCTTGCGACTACCATAGCAAGCACGCATTATCAGATTGTTTTCTCACAGTCAGAGTGGGCCCCGCGCAAGATTATCATAACGCCGTTGGACACTTGCAGGCCACTATCCAGGGTACCGGGATCTTACAAAGGCTTATTACTCGCGGCCCCCACCCACTACTCCTTAGTGGGTGGTAAGCACCGTCAGGCAAAATATCACCGTTGTGCCAATTCTCGCGTTTTCAACCCTCCAACCACGCGATTACACCTATCTCAAGATGGTTGAAAGGCCTCAAGAGGTTGAAAAACGCGTAGAAGCTGCCATAGAATTCGATGATAGGTGTCCTGGCCTCAGCCGCGCCGCCCTTGCCCGTCAATTCAATGTCCCCTATCATCGCCTCCGTTCCCGCCAGATGGGCCACCCTCCTCGAACTGCCAACAAACCAACCAACAAGCGGCTTACAGATGGAGAAGAGCTTGCAATCTTGCACTATATTCAACGTCTCGATCG
>JAFEJD010002487.1:0-11621 GCA_018296065.1 Blastomyces percursus | reverse complement strand
TCTTCCCCCCTCCTCATCTTCCCCCCTCTTACCCCCTCTACCTTCTCCGACCATGTCGCGCAACCGAGTCAAAAACATTGCCTACGACGACGACTTCGGTAGCGCCTCCGACGACAACGGCGCGGACTACGATAACGGCGGCGATGGCTACAACCATGGTGGTAACGACATGACCCCCGAAGACCGCGAGCAATTGCAGCTAGGCACGATACAGGTGCGCGAGCAGCTGGATGCAAACTCCCCACCCGTCCCCGCGTCTGACACGGAGATCTGGGAGGCGCTGTGGTATTACTATTATGATGTTGGGAAGGCGGTCGGGTGGTTGAGAAGTATGTTGAATTTCTTCTCTTTCTTTGTTTTCTATTTCTTTTCTATTTCCCCTTTGGCTAATGGGAGGTTGGTTTTCCTGGGTGAATAGAGAAATATGCGCCGAAGACGCCGAAGAAAGAGAAACCCAAGGCGAAGGTAAAGGGTGAGTGGATTTCTCCTTTTCAACATCTTTTCTACATTCCTATCATTTTGGTGAGGGTATAGGTTGGGGAACATCCATCTCATATATATACGGCTATTGGGTCTGTCATGGATGGGTTGGAAATTACCAGCGAATATGAATATCCAATTCAAAAGTACGTTCCTCTTATTCCTAGGTTCGGTCTGTCTAGTTTTAATATTTTTTTTCCGCTCCCAACCAACTGATCCACGGCAGCGAATAGTTCCTTCCTTTATTGACTTTTGACAAAATTGGAAAAGTAAAGAGAGAGAGAAAAAGAAACATAATTCCCGTATCTAATTCGCACCTCACCTCCAGGAACTGCCCCATCATTATCTCCATATCCCATCCAATCGTGTCCAGAATCCTTCTCCGCGGCCGACTTTTTCAAGGATTCGCCATGGCTGAATATCCCCGCGCACCGCAAAGCTGATATCCTTGTTGAACCTCTCTATCCCCGCCTGGGCCTGCTCGGTGGTGCGCAAGAGACATCGGGGAAGGTGTCGAAACTTGCCGCACTAGCTGCGCGCAAGAGGAAGGATAACGAAAAGAAGGCTGCGGCGGAAGCTGTCAGTGGACCATCCTCAGCGGTATCGGATGACCAACGAAAGTCTCCCATCTCGCTGTTAGATAGGCTGGCGGTCGGTGAGAAATCGCAGGGCACGGCCCGGACGGCCCGTCTGCCGTTGCGGAGCGGAAGGGGGACTATGAATAGGTCACCCAAGCAGCCGCTTCCCACGAGTCCTGATCATCCTGGCATGTTGGGATCTACGACACCGCCTGACGCGCCCCCGAATGGGAAGAGGAAGGCCGCACCAGCATTATCTGCCGATACCATGGAACGGGAAGAAGAACGCCCCTCGAAGCTGCCTAACCTACGAGCGGAGCCTTCAGCCTTTGCTATGGTGCTTGTCGGCGCGCGAGAAGCTGGAGGAGGAGAGGAGCTCGATGGCGTCCCTATGCCTAAACCTATCTCACATAACATCGACGTCATGCGGTTTTTCGGTCAGAGTCTTACTAAAGCGTTTGATTTTGCAGAACCGAGTCCGGACGATGTTGTTATGAAGGCGCGGGAGTCAGCTAAAGGTTTGTCAGGAGTTCGCACAGCAAACGCGCGTTAAACCATCTTAAAGAGGTTGACGGGGAGCAGAAAAAAAGAAAGAAAAATAATCCTAACCATTTTCTGGTGTTTCTTTTTTTGACCGTTTGTGTAAAGAAAATATAGGCAATAAAAATAAAACGAAACGGACCGCTGCAAGTAAATCGTCGTCAACTAAAACTGATGATGTGACGGATGCTGTTGAGCAGCTGTCTGTGCAGGAGACGGTGAAGGTGAAGAGCAAGAATATCGATGTGCTGGCTGAATATAACAAGTCGGATAAGAAGAAGGCTGCTAATTTTGTTGTCATCGGTATGGAATTTTAGAATAGGCTACTCTACTGGACAAGGGGGAGGCGAACATTTGACTAACTTATGCTCCTTGTTTTTATAGGCCATGTTGATGCTGGGAAGAGTACATTAATGGGACGATTGCTTTATGAACTAAAAGCCGTTGACCAGCGAACTATTGATAAATACAAAAAGGATGCCGATAAAATGGGCAAAGGCTCGTTTGCGCTAGCTTGGGTCCTGGATCAGGGATCAGAAGAACGGGCGCGCGGGGTCACGATCGATATAGCTACGAATCAATTCGCGACGGAAAATACCAACTTCACTATCTTAGATGCGCCAGGTCATCGCGACTTCGTACCCAACATGATTGCTGGGGCTAGCCAGGCTGACTTTGCAGTTCTGGTCCTTGACGCTACGACTGGAAACTTCGAATCAGGCCTTAGGGGCCAGACAAAGGAGCACGCGCTCCTCGTCCGAAGTATGGGCGTACAAAAGATAGTCGTGGCAGTGAACAAGATGGATGCAGCCGAATGGTCCCAAGACCGCTTCGTCGAGATCCAACAACAGATCTCCTCTTTCCTAACCACAGCCGGCTTCCAGGAGAAAAACGTATCCTTTGTCCCCTGTTCGGGGCTACGCGGTGACAACGTCGCCCAGCGCGCCCAGGACAAGAATGCAAGCTGGTACACCGGTAGGACCTTAGTGGAAGAACTCGACACCTCAGAACCATACACGTACGCGCTCGATAAGCCGCTACGCATGACCATCGCCGACGTCTTCCGGGGCGGCGTGCAGAACCCGCTCTCCATCTCCGGCCGCCTCGACGCCGGCCACCTGCAGGTCGGCGACCAACTTGTCACCATGCCCAGCGGAGAAAAGTGCACGATCCGGAGCCTGGAGGTCGACCAGACGCCCAGCGATTGGTGCGTAGCGGGGCAGAACGTAACCCTGCACCTAACAGGTATCGACCCTATACATCTGCGAATCGGAGATATCCTGTGTAGCCCCTCTGTGCCGGTGAAGAACATCACCTCGTTCACAGCGAAGGTGCTGGCATTTGATCATCTGACGCCGATGCATATTGACGTTCACCGGGGCCGGCTGCATGTGCCCGGGCGCATTAGTCGGCTGGTTGCGCTGCTGGATAAGGGGAGCGGGATGACAGCGAAGAAGCGGCCAAAGATTGTGGGACCGGGAAGTGTTGCGAGGGTGGTCGTGGAGATGGAGGCTGCGATTCCGCTGGAGGCGCCTGGGAGGGTTGTGTTTAGGGCTGGGGGGGAGACGGTTGCGGCGGGGTTGTTGGAGTGAGGTTTTCCTTTTTGCGCTGCCTTGTTTTCGTCTCTATTCATATGGATATGATTTCCTTTTTAGCGGAGGTGGGATACATAATGATATATATACATTTTGCGGATGAATTGGGTAGAAAACCCGGTGCGTTCAAATATATGGAATGCTACTGAGCACATTGAGGTCATGATGAACCTGACTCTGAGAAAGCCAACAAAAAGGACAGGTTTACAGATTATTTACGGATATCAATAATACTAAATGAGGAGCAAGAATGCAGCTACCACAAAGTGGACAGCCTGTCCACAACACCCGCCACGGGTTTCATCTTTATCGCATTTCCCTTCTACGAAGTGTCCTCTTTAACCATTTTCTATAAAAGAGTACCTCTTGAAGAAATTTTCCTGCCACATCCCGGCCTGGCCTATTGCCAGGGCAGAAAACACCAAAACCCCCAGAGACGTTGCTGAGTCATGCACTGCAGCCAACCAGCAGCGGCAAAGTAACCTTAAATGGGCCCTGGCACGCGTGGGCGTGGGCAGACCGCCAATTGCCACAGCAGCACGCGGGACCGGCAAGGCGGCCCAAAGCGGCCTAGCGCGGGCTGTGGGCGAAGTTCGAAAAGGCCAACTGTTAAGAGCGTTCGATATAATCCGGGAACTTGGGAATAACTTCAACCTTTTCTTCTCATCCCCTTCATATATAGCTGCGACCAAAGCTCACTTTTCTATCCTTCTCTCTCATCTCTCTCTCCTCACTCTCACTCTCACTCTCTCCCTCTCTATATTCTACTTAAGCTAGCTAGCTTGAGCAGGCAGAAGCTAACTAACTAGCTAACTAACAAATTTCTTTTTAATTGAAAGCTTTCCCTCCTTACTTCAACTTTAGATACCCACCCCGTTTTTCTCATTCTTCGCTTTTTTTAACATTACACCCGCCTGGAATTAAAGGAAGACAAGGAAAGGAAAGGGGCCCTTGCAGCAACAAGACATAATTCGAACCCATTTACCCTTCTGGAAGGAAAAAACAAGCACAAATTACGCCATGTCCCGAATGTCGCGGCGGGACGCTTCGTCCTCGCCCTTTGCGTGGACAACGGTCTTGTACCTCCTCCTCGTCTTCATTGCGCCCCTAACTCTGCTAGGAACTGCACATGCGGACGCTGATCAAGCTCCCATCAAGGAGGATTATGGCACTGGTATGCTATCCTATGTCTTTTTCTTTTTCTTTTCTTTTTTTGAAAGCAAAAAGAAATCGTCTTTGCAATTGCTGACGTGTTAAATTTTAACCTTGAACAGTAATTGGTATCGATTTGGGAACGACATATTCATGCGTCGGAGCGATGCAGAATGGGAAAGTTGAGATTTTCGTCAATGACCAGGGAAACAGAATTACTCCGTCATACGTGGCCTTTACGGATGATGAGCGGCTGGTCGGTGATGCGGCGAAGAATCAGTACGCTGCGAACCCGAGGAGGACGATCTTCGATATCAAGTATGTAGCCTACTATTTCTTTGCGTCTTGTGAGGTATTTATTGTCTGGATTTTGTTGACTAACGCTTTCTACCTACTTTGAAGACGTTTGATCGGCCGGAAATTCGACGACCCAGACGCCCAAAAGGACATGAAGCATTTCCCCTTCCGTGTTATCAACAAGGATGGCAAGCCCCAGGTTAAGGTCGAGGTTAACGGCAAGGACAAGAACTTCACTCCTGAGGAAGTCTCCGCTATGATCCTGGGCAAGATGAAGGAAATCGCCGAGAACTACCTCGGAAAGACCGTCACCAACGCCGTCGTCACTGTGCCCGCCTACTTCAACGACAACCAGAGACAAGCCACCAAGGACGCTGGCATTATCGCTGGCCTCAACGTTCTCCGTGTCGTCAATGAACCTACCGCTGCAGCTATCGCCTACGGTCTGGATAAGACTGGTGATGAGCGCCAGATCATCGTCTATGACCTCGGTGGAGGTACCTTTGACGTTTCCCTCTTGTCCATCGACAACGGCGCCTTCGAGGTTCTGGCCACCGCCGGTGATACCCATTTGGGTGGTGAGGACTTCGACCAGCGTGTCATCAACCACTTCGTCAAGTCGTACAACAAGAAGAACAACGTCGATATCACCAAGGACCTCAAGTCCATGGGTAAATTGAAGCGCGAGGTTGAGAAGGCCAAGCGCACTCTCTCGTCCCAGATGTCCACCCGTATTGAGATTGAGGCTTTCCATGACGGCAAGGACTTTTCCGAGACCCTGACCCGCGCCAAGTTTGAGGAATTGAACATGGATCTGTTCAAGAAGACCCTGCGCCCTGTCGAGCAGGTGCTCAAGGATGCGAAAGTTAAGAAGTCTGAGGTTCACGATATCGTTCTCGTCGGTGGTTCCACTCGTATCCCCAAGGTTCAGGCTCTTCTCGAGGAATTCTTTGGCGGCAAGAAGGCTTCCAAGGGTATCAACCCTGATGAGGCTGTCGCTTTCGGTGCCGCTATCCAGGGTGGTGTCCTTTCTGGAGATGAGGGTGCCTCTGAGATCGTCCTCATGGATGTTAACCCATTGACCCTCGGTATCGAGACCACTGGAGGCATCATGACCAAACTCATCCCCCGTAATACTGTCATCCCAACCCGCAAGTCTCAGATCTTCTCTACTGCCGCTGATAACCAGCCAGTGGTCCTTATCCAAGTTTGTAGGTTATCATCTCCCTATCTCCCTATCCTTATCATTCCAGTTTTGTTATTTTCAGCAGAAAAGCACGGTTACTAACAACCTCCCCAGATGAGGGTGAACGTCCCATGACAAAGGACAACAACCTCCTCGGCAAATTCGAACTCACCGGCATTCCTCCCGCACCCCGCGGCGTGCCCCAAATCGAAGTCTCCTTCGAACTCGATGCCAACGGCATCCTCAAAGTCACCGCTGGCGACAAGGGCACCGGCAAAGCCGAATCCATCACCATCACCAACGACAAGGGCCGCCTCTCGCAAGACGAGATCGACCGCATGGTCGCTGAAGCTGCTGAGTTCGCGGATGAAGATAAAGCCATGAAAGCTAAGATTGAAGCCCGGAATGCGCTGGAAAATTATGCGTTTAGCCTCAAGAACCAGGTGCAGGATGCGGAGGGACTTGGCGGCAAGATCGATGATGATGATAAGGAGACGGTACGTTTTTAACTACTTGACTACTTGACTATGCTTGAATACCACTACCCTAGCATTGAAATTCTGTATACTAACTAACGGTTTTACGGACACAGCTCATGGAAGCCATCAAGGAAGCCACAGACTGGCTCGACGAGAACGCAGCGACGGCCACGACGGAGGACTTCGAGGAGCAGAAGGAGAAGCTGTCTAATGTTGCATATCCGATCACGAGCAAGTTGTACGGCTCTGCGGATGGGGCTGCTGGTGCTGGTGGTGACGAGGATGAGCCAAGTGGGCATGATGAGCTGTAGTTTTTTTCCTCTTCCTTTTTTATGTAATTTGTAGAAGGTGGTTCTTATTATTGTAAAATTCTGAAAATGAAAAATCATTGATGTTTGATTTTTGTTCTTTTAACCCTGCTATTTCTACTTTATTTCCTTTAACTATGTTTTGTTTTCATTAACATAAACTAACAAAAACTGCCGTGCGGTGTAAGGGAGGTGGAGGTTTTATTATATGAATGGAGTTTTATCTTCTTTTCCTTCCCTCTCTTTTACTGCTTAATTCTTTTTACTTGCATTTCACTCTTCCCACTTGCTTCTTTCTCACGTGTTTATTTCCGTCCTGTTGATCTTTTCAGCGGGGGAAGGAAAAGGAAATGGGTTGAAGAAGATAAGAAATATGAAATATGAAACAGGTACTCCCTTCAGGCTAAGTTAAATTTTAAGACAGATCTATCTATCTAGTTTTAATAACTGTATGTATACAGTTTACTTCTAGACACAAACTGGGCAGATGCTGAGGTTTGGTTTCATGATCTTTCCAACAGACGAACAGATTAACGAATGAGTTGACAGGGGGCAACTAAAGGGCTGTGCTGCGTGCGATGCTCTGCCTCGATCTCACTAATTTACACGCTAGACATCTTCATTATCTACGTTATCTTCCCTGCACTATATGTACAGGAGATGGGCAGTGCAGCATCGCAGTGATTCTGATGAATCCAATGAGCACGAATAAACACGAGCACGCAGCATGCTCTGCCAACAGCGCCCATGCCCTGATACATACCAGGCTTCCCACCGCCTTAACCATGGCCCTCCACGGAGACAGACATCATATTGAGCCGTTGATCAGGGATTTTGTTCGGGAGGCGCTGGCCAGGCAGCCAGGCACCAATTCTAACTATACGAGCACGCATGGGATCTCATGTACAGAAGAAGAATGTCAGTCTATTGCAAGGCGGAGACGGAGCGGAGCCTCATCTTCGGATTCTTCATGGTCTGACCTTCTTTTTCTTTTTCTTTTTCTTTTTCTTTTTTCCGTTTTTCTTTCTGAAATACATACTACGCATCAGGGAGGCCAGACATGGTGTATTATATATATATATATACCTTGCTGATCTTCTCTTCACTCTCGCTCCAGCTCTGCTTAATTTTGCTTTTGAAATATTTATCTTTTTTTGTCTAAGAAAAGGGGAAAGAATTTCACTATACTTCTACTGGACTGGCAGACCCCATCCTCCACCGTACAGTAGCAAAACTACTTTTTCCCCAACAAAATACATATTATATGATGGCAATCCAGTCCTGCGTTTACACTCTTCTGCTGCTCTGCCTTACAGGCCTGCCCGCACCGGCGCAAGATGTCGCTTACGAGGGAGTTACCTATGCGAAGGCGGACGGCCTTGTTTTCTCATTAAATCAAGTCTCTGGCCTCGAAGAAATAGCGTCTTTGCAAACTCCTCCTGTAGGGGAAATAGGCGACGCCGTGCTGGGAAAGCGCCAGAGATATCAATGCGTACCGCCTTCGTGGAGTATGGCGATTTCATATTTTTACCCCCCCTCCACTTCCCCCTGATATCCCTCTCCTGACCTGCTGCCAGGGGCGAGCGGGCTGGAGGAAGTTAATTCCCATAGGTTTGCATGACTGTTTCCTGGCTTCGTCCAGTTTGTCTCTTTTCGTTTCTTTCTGTTCGGTGCTGTTTTCACTCTGCTTGCGTCCCGCTCCCTAACCTAGTAAATTCTTACATAGTCCAATGTCCCAACAACCCTACAAAATGCAGACCGCCCGGTGCTGAATGTTGCGGCACGCGTTATTACTATTGGCCGCAGACTCATCACTGCTGCGCGGACGGCTCGGGCTCTTGCCGGCTGGGCACCTTCTGCTGTCCCAAAAACTGCTGCCCGCCTGGAGGCAGATGTGGTGCTGACGGGTCCTGCTCGACTCGAGTCACCCATACCAGCACCCAGTCGTCAACTCGAACACGCACGAATGCAAGCGTGACTACAACCGCAAGCATATCGTCGACGAGAACCCGGTCAACGAGCACGGCGACGGCGACTCGTTGTGCAGCTACCAATAGGCCGAGACAGGCTGCGACGCCGGGGAATCTTCCTGAGGTGAAAATGCGGTTTAAGGAGAAGATTATGCGGGTGTCTGATGGGATGGGTGGGTTTAAAAAGGTTTGCGTTGATAATAGAGAGGTAGGTAATTGATAGTAGCAAATTTGTTAGACTTGGCTTTTGCTTCGACATTTATGTACCGAGGGGGACGTACCTTGCTGACGAATATTTGCGCAGGTCATGAATAGCATGTGTGATGGTGACTAGTCCTTCCACCATTTTGTTTTATTTTTTTTCGTTTTCATGCCGGTATGTGTTTAAGGATCAAAAGACTAACCTAAAGGATGCCATATACTATAGGCATGAAGGACTATAAGGGTTGTATTTCGGAAGAGATGCAATTGAAGTATGAGCCTGACGAGAAAGCTAGAGCTAATAATCGGGGGAGGAAATGCCCTGACAACTTCTGCAGTACGGCTCCAAATATAACCCCGGAAAATTTTTATCTTTTTGAGTATCTTTTCATGGCTAACTTATATATGTGATTTTTTTTTTTTTTTTTTTAGCACCGCAAAATGTTGACTGTGACCCTGCGAACCCGAGCAAGCCATGCAACCAATATTATCAGTTCATAGATTTCTCCGCAAGCCAGTTGAGTAATAATCACCCGTTCCAGCTTACTTGTGATGAGTTTCCATTTGGTGAGTAGTCTTGATTCTTTGAGAAAAAACACACCCTTTACCCTCCCCTTACCTCCACCTTGCTTTTTTTCATTCTCCTTTTCTCTGACGCGGGAAATCTACAGCGAACTCAAAAGAAGGAGGCAATCCGGGCCGGGGGACAAGCATATGTGTACCAGCATGGCAACAGAATACCCAAGGAGGCTATCTGAGCGGTATCGGAAAGAGAACTGGCGGCCCGGATAGGTCGTATGTTTTGAAACTTGTCGGATGGGACTGTGCCAAGCGCCGGCCGAAGAGTGGCTTTGCTACAAACTGTGGAGGGAGGGTCAGGCGGGAGGTGGAGACTACCTCTAGCCGGGACGTTACTGGCGGTGAGTTCTTACTATATCCATATAAGAGACTTAAAAGCTATTACTACGTACGCACAGTGGCTAACCAAACAATATCCTGAGAAGAGGATTTGTGGAAGGATTTCGCAGAGCCAGGCGAGAACTATTTGCTTCTTTACATCGGCGATTTGCCCGCGGGAGTGTATGCGTCCTTTTTCTTTCCCTTCCCTTTTTCCCACTGTTGCTGATACTGATACCCGCCAACCGCAGATATACCTACGACCTCAGCCTCTCCGCCGGCTCTTTCTCCGATGTCTCCATCGTCGACAAACTCGGTGAACAACACGCAGCAATCCCCGGCTTCAACGCCCAAAACGGCCGACAAACCATCTCCTTCAACCTGACCTATGGCGCCCCAGGCCTGGCGCTCATGGGTGTAACCCGAGATACAAATATCTCCATGGCGTATAATGCCACGGGCCTGACGGGCGATGACGCGGCGCCCAAGAACGTCGCTGTAGGGAATGCTGGGCTCGCGTTTGGAGCCTTGGCATTACCGGCCGCTGTGGCTTTTGGGATGTTGTGGATGTGATTGTTCTTGGTTTCACAAGGATAATGATGATGATGATGGCGGATAGATGGGTAGAGGAGATCCGCAGGTGCTTGTCGGTGAATGAAGGTGCTTCCGTACTGACTGCGTCATCGTGGGGGGTAATGCAAGAATGCCAAAGTTTCGTCCTTCCTTTCTCATAGTCCAGAAAGATGTACCCACGTTTTTTTTTGGAATGAGAATGCTGATTTTTTTTTTTTCCATCACGGCGAGGTATGCCTTCCTTTCTAGTGGGTTTTCAAGCCGATGATTTTGGAATGTAATTTTATGTTTGTGATATGTCACACTGCCTCGGAGCTGCGGCTCCTTTAAACGCGACAATTCTACCCAGGCCCGGACACGCACATTTGGCAGAAGATCGAGGGAAATTCCTCGAGAAAATTGAGCCCGGGGATAGAAATAGTAATTTGAGAAGGTAACAGTACAGACCCGGCCATGAACTCTGCAATCTCATTGGTTATTCCCCCTTTTTGCCCGAGCCAGAATGTAGGGCTCACAGAAGGTAGTTTCATGGTTTAACTGCAAGGGATAGAATGGATCTTCACAACATGTCACATTGGAAGAGGAAAGAGGCGTGGGGGGACGCGGCGATTCAACTATCGAACCGCGCAGCTGATTGCCACCGCTTGGTGCTTCCACCCGCAAATTTATGGGGACGTTCCCGCCAAAATCCTGTAATTTTCGAGCTACAAGCCCTGCTTACCTCTTCATAACATGATCATGGAACCAGGTTGAAGGCTGCCGCTAGCCCAAGGTTGTCGTAAAGGGAATATCCAATAGCCGTATATTCCTCATTGTTAGCATAACGGGGGCGAGTTGTGGGTTTGATTCTATGGAGTAGTAGGAGTCTGGGAAGTAATAGAGGTGTACAGATGTAATCTTCTCTATGCGCTGGGGAAGGATGGCGCGGGAAAATCCGGGGAAGTCGTCCTCGTGGTCGAAGTGGAAGCTATTGGTGGAGTGGAGGAGGTCGATTGCTTCGAGGTAGCTGTTGTTCTTTAGTTGTTGATTGATAATGGGGATCTATATGAAAAGCATAAAACGGGGGGAACACTAATTGTGGCCAAGACCTCACCCGCGAGTTTCCCCTTTGGGTGGGTCCCACCGAAACGATATTTTCATCGCAATGATATTTCCTCAACTATTTTGTACTACCTATGTGGGAAAAGTCCCAATAACCCTGTCTATCTATAGTAAAAAGCTCATTATCTACATCCTCAGTACCTTCTTCATCTGAATGATTCAAAATATTGGCAATTAGAGCTTGTTCAGCTGCCTGCGCGCCTGGCGCTCGTGCCGCTGCCGCAAGCTCTCGTCGCATTCGATTGACAGATTTTCGCGTGTCTT
>JAFEJD010000248.1:0-22251 GCA_018296065.1 Blastomyces percursus | reverse complement strand
CCCCCCCCCTGGCACCTGCTCCAACCATCGCCATCGCCCAGATGATGTTGACGTCTGCCCCGGTACAGCATTTTTCATCCCCTTTTGCTGCTCATTCCACAAACCCCATGGGGGTGCGCATGGATTGGATTCCGAATTCGCAGCCCCAAGGTCAAACCCAATTCAGGTCGCACCTTACCCCCAGCTTGGATTCGCTAGACAGAGGTTCTCGATATCCTTTGTACCATCTTCATACGTCGCGAATGACTGGTGGCTCCCCCGGACGACAACCGAATGAGCCAATGAAAATCAAGACTTTTTATCCGAATCATCAGGCCTCGACGGGCAAGAGTCCGCCGTTGAAAGATGTGCTCGCACTATCTCGATCACCTATCCGGAAATCCTCGTCCGCTACATCGATACGACGAAGGATTAGTCGTGCGTGCGATCAATGCAACCAATTGCGAACAAAATGCGATGGCAAAGCACCATGCGCACATTGTATTGGTATTATCAAACCTAGGATACTTCAAAGCCGTGTAACGACACAACGTTCGCGAGATCCATTGCTGACGAATATTTTACTGTAGAATTTTCGCTGTCTTGCGAATATGCAAGAGAGCGTAAAAAGCGCGGGAAGGCATCTAAGAAAGATCTCGCCCAAAAGGCAGCCGCAGCAGCCCTGGCATCCAGACAACAGTCGACTCTAGGCTCCCCATTTTCACCTAGCGCTCCATCTCCAACTGAAAGACCGTCTCCCCAAGAACCGAACACTGAGTTCGAGGAAAGATTTAACGACCAGTCGCGGGATGTCACCCCTCGAACAATGTCTAGCTTGGTCGAACCAACAGATACTCAGCAGCAGCAGCATCAACAGCTGAGACCGGGCATTACTAATGCTCCAATGAATAATTCCGGTCGTATCCAAGATATGCATCTCCATTCAATGCAGATGGCAGATTTGAGGCCGGTTCAGGTGATGCATAATTCGTCACCTGGTACCCAAGGGCCGCCTCCATCAATAATGGGCTCGCAACCGTATAGCACCTACCATGACGGCTCATTTTCTCTGGTGAACTCGCAGGAACATAACGCTCCCCCTCTGAATGGATTCCGCTATACAAACTCAAACGAGAATAATTCCACTCCCTACTTGGGAGTTTCTCCTCCAGCCCAATCACCCAATTGGTTTTCACTACCATCGCCGCCTCCTGCGAATTTCCCCCAACATCCCCCAATGTCTAATGTTACGAACACGCCGAGATACCCTGTTTTGCAACCGGTCTTACCGCATATTACCCTAATTATCCCCCAATCTCTTGCCTGTGACCTCCTTGACCTCTATTTCACAAGCTCTTCGTCGGCCTATATGTGCCCGCAGTCGCCGTACGTTGTCGGTTACTTCTTTCGGAAGAAGTCTTTCCTCCATCCAACGAGGCCAAGACAATGTAGCCCGGCATTGCTAGCAAGTATGCTTTGGGTTGCTGCCCAGACGAGTGATGCAGCCTTCTTGACTTCGCCGCCTTCTGCTAGAGGACGGGTGTGTCAGAAGCTACTGGAACTCACCGTCGGCTTATTAAAACCGCTGATCCATGGACCTGCTCTGGGCGAGGCATCGCCTAACTATGCAGCAAACATGGTGATTAATGGTGTTGCCCTTGGAGGATTTGGTATGTCCATGGACCAGTTTGGAGCGGAGAGCAGCGCAACAGGAGCAATTGATGATGTTGCTACATATATCCATCTAGCGACGGTTGTTTCCGCCAGCGAATACAAGGCTGCAAGTATGCGATGGTGGACAGCTGCTTGGTCTCTGGCACGGGAGCTGAAACTGGGCCGTGAGCTGCCTCCAAACATTCCACAAAATGGGCAAAATAACATGGCTGGTGGAGAACGCGATGTAGAGGATGATATGGGCCGGCACGATTTGAATCAGTCGTCAAATGATACCGGCAACATTCAAACCACTGAAGAAGAACGGGAAGAGCGAAGGCGTATTTGGTGGCTACTGTATATAATGGATCGCCATTTGGCTTTATGTTACAATCGGCCGCTGAGCTTGCTGGATAAAGAATGCGAGGGGCTCTTGCAACCAATGAATGACATACTGTGGCAGGCTGGAGATTTTCCCCCTAACCACTATCGACGCGCGGGTTCGTCTTTCGAATGTACGAACCATAGCACTTTTGGATACTTCCTTCCATTGATGACTATACTTGGAGAAATTGTGGATCTTAATCATGCGCGTAGCCATCCACGACTTGGTCTCAACTTCAGAAATGGAAATGACTGGGATGCTGAGGTTGCTGAAATTACACACCAACTAGAGATATACGGACAAAGCCTTCGAGAATTCGAGACACAGTATACCAACAATATTCAACTTGGGGTTGAAACAGAAAATCCCCGGGAAAATACGCTTCAGGGGGTCGTGAGTCCACCCGGCCGATCGACCAGCACAGTCGGATCACACATAAAAGAGTCAATTTTGCAGACGAAGATCGTTGTTGCGTACGGGACCCATATAATGCACGTCTTGCACATTCTATTAACCGGAAAGTGGGACCCAATAACCCTCCTGGATGATAACGATTTATGGATTTCGTCGGAATCATTTATCCGGGCGATGGGTCATGCCGTTAGCGCAGCCGAAGCAGCAGCTGATATCCTGGAATATGATCCAGACTTGAGCTTCATGCCATACTTTTTCGGCGTGTACCTTCTGCAAGGAAGCTTCCTCCTGCTTCTCACCACGGATAAACTACAAGGTGATGCCAATCCCAGTGTTGTTAGAGCCTGCGAAACTATCGTTCGAGCACACGAAGCCTGTGTGGTTACTTTAAACACAGAGTACCAGGTAAGCAAAAAATATCGGGCCTGATGGGGTTATTTCAAAACCAGATCTAGAATTTAACACAGTTACAGCGCAACTTCCGCAAAGTCATGCGTTCGGCTCTTGCACAGGTTCGTGGCCGGATCCCAGAAGATTTCGGAGAACAGAAACAACGCCGACGAGAAGTCTTATCCTTGTATCGGTGGACTGGGGATGGTAGCGGGCTTGCTCTCTAGCCTTGGTATTTGCACCTTTGTATGTCGCCTGCATTCATGCCGATCATGAATGATTCCTCGCTTTTGCTGTTCATGACGCGAATCTGTTACATATCATATACCGATTGCCAGCAACAGCTTCATTATCCCCCGACTGATTCGACGTCCTCGGTTTTGATTTGATATTCCAACGTATCTCTTCTCTTAGATATAATTTTTCTCCTTGAGTGAAATGCTGGACGGCGTCCTTGAAATACGATGCGATGTATTTTGGAATAATGAGCACGGCAGGAACGGGAACATAACAAAAATATGGAGCGGTTGGTGGGAAATTTTGCTTGCGGATGGCGGAGTATGTATTTCGAGTGGAATGATGGCCTACTTTGGACGGCGACTTTTTGGATTTGAAGTTTTGGATTTTGACAGCTTTTGCCTTTAATATTCCCCACAAGCCTCCCTATTTGTTATCTTGCATAGTTATACCCATCTTCCACTCTTCTCACTATGGCTTGGCGTATGGAGCCTACGATCCCCCTCTTCTCAACATATTGACGATTCGTTTCCATACCCCTATTTGACTCTGAAGCCTAAGCTGACGTATTTATGTATGTTGCTGATCATTTTCAACCTGATAATTAAATACCCCCTTTTTATAATGATATTTCAAGTTAATATGGCCAGATGTCTAAGTTTAAATATGTTAAGCGTTGCTTTGGAAATATCTGACAAGGTTCTCAAGCGGGGACAACATTCCAGTGGTTTCAAGCTCGCCCGATGTTGATGGTGTGCCTGGAGGAGGTCCAGTATCGCAATACGCAACGGTGAGAAATCGAACCGTGCGAATAGCAGTGCTTTACTTGTTTTGCCTGTGTTTTGTATGAAGACACACAGATGAATTTGCCGTAAATAACGTGCGCAACAGGTGGATAAGTTGCAAGTTGAGGATCTCCATTGCTAAGCGTACATATTCAATTCGTGGTGGCTTTCATACCTCCTCAATGTTTGCTTCGCCGTTGCTCACGAGAGGTTCCCACAAGACCTTGGATGCTAATCCTAAATTTAACTAAATAGACCAGATCCCTATGCCGAGAAAGCAGGGAAATAACGGGAGCCGAGCTTGTGTGGGTGATACCTGTGGCTCGGGCGTGTAATCGAATGGTTCGCGCATCGGCTGCGTAATTACAGATGTTGTGGAACCCGGTAACACTGGCACCAGCAATTCTTTACAAATTGCAGGGACGGCATGGCATATCTTTATAAGGCAAACATGTTCTTCTCACACGTAAAAACTTGCATGCTCCGCCGGCTCACATAATCTCCATAGTCCCGCATCCCTAGCCGCATTCTTGACGGTTTCCAGCTCGTTATCATTGATCGCGCGATTGATTTCCGCATACCGAATCTCCTGGGAGCCAGACTTACCTCGTCGCTTCTTGCCAACATGCGCATCGGGATGGTATTGTTCCATAATGTGAATGTATAAGTCTTTCGATACATTCTCGGCTAGCCAGCGAACGATCTCCACTCCTTCGTCTTCCATTCCTGGCATTACCAGATGTCGAAGTAGAACCCCCCGTTTGGCGATTCCGTCAGAGGTAAAACTTAAATCTCCGACTTGTGCATGCATAGCTTTGATGCTCTCCATCGCTGTTTCCGTATAGTTACCTGCCTTCAATAGCCGCTTGGATGAGCTGGATTTCCAGACTTTAAAATCTGGAAGATATATGTCTATAAGACCTTCGAGTAGCTCTATGGATTCTAGCGAGTCGAAGGATGACGTGTTGTATATGATGGGTATTTTGAGGCCCATTTCTGCAGCGGTTAAAATAGCCAGAGCAACCTGCGGAACTACATGTTCCGGAGTGATGAAGTTGATGTTGTGGACCTGTCCTACATTCTGTAATTTTAACATCCATTCCGCGAGCTCCTCTGGCGTCAGATCAAATCCATTACGTTGGTGAGAAATATCCTGTGATATATAAAATCGTTAGCCAGTGTTCGATAACACCCGGAGCATGGGGCCAAATCCTACAAAGGGAAAAAAAAAAAAAAGAACGAACGTGATTTTGGCAAAATGTGCATCTCATATTACACATTGAGAAGAAAACCGACCCGCTCCCTCTTGAACCCTGAATGCATGGCTCTTCTCCAAAATGCGGCGCAATCAAATTCACCTTCACTGTCTCTCCGGGTATTAGACAATAACCCGTCTTTTCATACCGGTTTACTCCGCACAGCCTGGGGCACAAATTACAGTTCCGCAAATGGGCGTATGCCTTAGACCGCTTCTTTGCGGCATCCACGGATGATATGAGTTGATGGCGCGGGATATATTCATCGAGGAGATACGGCGGTGCGAGATGTACAGAGCGAGATGGGCGTGCACGGCTGAGAGTAGGGAATGACCGCGCTAGGGTTTTAAGAGATAGAGGTAGGCGCATATTTGGGAGAGCGATGTATCTGTAAAATGGTTTCTGGTGATATCCACCAGGGGAATTCTGATGCGAAGGTTGGTTGGTAGGTAGAGCTTCGGGATGACGACATAACTGAAAAGGGCACACTAGTCCACATTCGGCTAGTACATATCCGTCCAACAGACAGCTCATTGTTTGTCTCACCAAACCTCGGCGGGAGAAACGTAACTTTTTAAGGGAATGAAACAATGCATTGTTGGCAATGTCTTTATGAGTCCTGACGCGGTAGAATTATTGGATACTTGTCTCAAAAATTCTTCTTTGGAACCTCAAGGTAAGTGGGAATCTTGTTCTGGAAATTCAACTCAAAATGCTTGCTGAAGGCCATGCAAGACTCGATTACTTCTATTCACGAACGTAAACACTTGGCCATGAGATTACCTTTCGCATAACCAGTTTTAAGAGAATTGCATTTCCCAATCATGAAGCCAATTGTTGCGGTGCCCGCGACCCTGGCTCTGGTGTACCGGGCCTGGTCCCAGAATTCTTTAACAGCTGTTGGTATAGTTGCTGCTGCGCTCACGGCTGTGATGCACGCTTTACATCCAAGCTCCACGCCGTTTGCTCTCCTCGTTGTTTTCTTTTTGAGTGGGACCTACGTTACGAAGGTGACGTTGTTCATTTCACGTACTTATTTTTCTTGGCTCATTAGGTGGAAACTGCTATTGCTAACTAGGAGGGCCACATCCAGATAAAACATGATGTTAAGTCTCGATTGACCGTTTCTTCAGTTGGTTCCGCGGGGAGTGAGGGACCTAGAACTCATGTCCAGGTGCTGGCAAATTCTGGAGTCGCGTCCTTTTTGATTCTTCTGGATCTGCGTCGCTTGCAGGCGGAGAACCAGCCAGAGTCTGGCTGCCTTCCGTACGGGGGAGATATCTTCATGGTTGGGATTGTCGCGTAAGCCCAGCCCGTCAAATTAACAATTCTTTACAAACATGCATTATTTATGTTTACTAAATACAAAATGAAATAGTCACTACGCCGTTGTAGCTGCAGATACATTTTCAAGCGAACTTGGGATACTCTCAAAAAGTAAACCCAGGTTGATAACATCAAAAACTTTCCGTAAAGTCCCGCCAGGCACCAATGGCGGTGTCACTTTGGCAGGACTCCTGGCAGGCTCCCTTGGAGCTTTCATCATTGCAGTGACATCGCTGATACTTCCATTCTGTCCCATCGATCCAGCGGATGGAATAGCCAAGTCCGATTTCGACGGCGAAAAAGCATGGGGCTGGCGAGAGAAAGCCTTCTGGATTGTCGCCGTCACAATATGGGGCACGCTAGGAAGCGTGGTGGATAGCATTCTAGGTGGTCTCCTCCAAGCTAGCGTTGTTGATAAACGTACTGGTAGGATTGTAGAAGGAGCTGGCGGGCGGAAAGTAAGTTTTTTGGAAACCCTTCCCTTCAAAACTACTTGCTCTGCCATACATGCTTAGCTAAACCCTATTTCTAGGTTCTCGTACACTCAGGTGAATCAATAATCACTGGCCTGGACCAACCATCTAACAGAGACGGAAGCAGGATCCGTGTTGCGGAGGACATTGCAAATATCCTGACTTCAAGGCCAACTCTGAGGAAGCGGCGCTCTTCCAGTTTGGGAGGTCTTCCTGACTTGGAGCATGAAAGCCGCCAGATCGAGAGTGGGTATGATTTGTTGGACAATAATCAAATCAACGTTTTGATGGCGGGAATAATGAGCGGTGCAGCCATGCTTGTTGCAGCGTATGTCATGTAAATGGCCGCTAGGTTCACGTTTTTATTTGCGCGTACAACTTCGTTAAAAATATACATTTCATCTTGCGGTTCTATGTAACACATGACAATGGTTTAGTCGGCCTTCGATGTGCCTGGCCTTAGTGATAACGTTACGTGGTGTCGTTCATGTCTTTTAGTTATTACTGTCAACCAAGGCTAGCTCTCCTGTGTGATTCCAGCCCCTCCTCTTCCTCCAGTGTTTACTGGTGGTGATTGAGCCCTTTTGACCCAGTAGCTGACAATTACCACTTGTCATTTCCTATTTGCTCCTTTCACATTTTCATTTCCCACAAACAAATACCTGCTCTGAATCGAAGGATAGACTTCTCCATCTTTTGCTGAATTTTATGTGATTGAAAATAGTAGCCCTGTTGTGTACCATTCTTAGTTTTTTTTAAAAGAAGCAAGTAAGCAAGAACAATTATATATCTAACAATATTCCTCTTAAAATTATTATATACATCACCGTGTATTGTTCCGTCAATGTAGATTATGCGCCTGCGGGCGGAAGGGGGAAAAATAATATATATCGATAAGAGACAAAGTGTATGCTGCTCTTGCACTTTTCGTGCAGCTCAAAAACTGAATTATTTTAGATATCTCGAACTAGACGTGCTCCTGCCCATACATAGATGTACTTGCGTTGATACCAGTTAATACTGTGTAACACAGCATGTCAGCGAAATCCCGAAGAGCTGCATGGCGAGATAAGGAATAGAAACGCCTTACAATGTTGTTCGACCAGCGATCCGAGGATGGGTTGCCCAGGAACCCCCCAAAACAATGTTATGTTTTCCATCGAAAAAGTCGGCTGTAGAGTGTCAGCGATTACGGCAAAAGAAAGCATTGAGTAGTCCACAAGGAAGTTTAATTACCTGAATAACCTGGGTAAAGGTCCATAGCTTTGAACCCTTCATGAGCATGCAGGGGAGTGCTTGTCCATTCCCAGACGCCCCCCAGTTCACCCTGCCCGGAAAGGCTGTCTCCGTTTTGGGTGACTGGGGTAGGGTGCCAGTGTTTGAGCCCGACGTTACAATTGTCGTCGAGGTCAATATACACTGGCATGGGGTCTGCTGAAGGGCATTGAACAGGCTGGTGATCCGGTGAACGAGGATTTCCGTGAGTATCTTTAGCGGGTTCGACTAATCTGTGGAAGGTTTTCATTATCCCGTTAGGCACGTTGCTGTTTTAAATCAAAGTCAGCCGTGTATTCTATTCACATCAATATGGTCCATATTAGCTACTTACCTATGCGCGTTTGTCAAAGAAGTTGCTCCGTTGCTTTTCTTAGATTTAAGAAACGCGGAGTATTGGTAAATGCTTCGAACTTCTTCAAGGGTGGGGATCCTGCAGTTGACAGACTCTGCATACCCTTGAATTTCATTGTAAGAAGCCATCAACGGCCAATTAAGCGCCCACTTCAATGATACAGGTCCGAAGACAGTGCGAACAGCAAATTTCTCCAGAAACTTCTTGGTCACGCTGGCGCTCGATTGTCTAACCCCGCTGGGGGAATACCCATTGCAACCGTCATAGCCATTCTGGCTAACATCACCAGACTTTGGGGTTAGGTCAATCCAGGTCGCTGGTATGGTTGTGATGTGATGCTCTTCCAAGTATGTCGCATATTCCCCATTCGTAATAGGCCTGGCTTGCGCAGCAAAGGCTGAAACTTTCACGTTCCTCTTGGGTTTTTCATTATCCCAACTGAAGGAGTGGTCTGGGATAACATGCTCGTTCCGCTCATCTAATCCAATAGATATCCGCTGCTCAGGAATAGTGAACCAAGAATTCTCCCTTGATTCTAACGCGGATTGGCGAGCAAGAGACTCAAAGTTCGGTCGGAGAACTCCAGGGGGTGGCAGAGTCTTGTCACTTTGCAAAAGCATGTATAGAAATGTTTCAAGATGCATCACTTCGTGCTCGAAGCCAATCCATAACGCCTCGGCCAAACGGCGGTCCTTGGTTCCCTTCTGTAATAGAGCGAGTGTTCGGCTGCGAACTGCATCTCTGTAAGTCAAAATCTCTCCAAGGGGTGGCCATTCGCTTGGTATGTCGGAATGATCATGGCAAAGTTCGGGATTATCAATATCTGGATCAATACCCCGCTCAAACATCGATTGGTAGTGTTTGGGTTCCGTTGGAGTGCCATCCGTGGCTCGTGTCAGGTGAATGTCTATTTTTGTCTCAGTAATACGTCTCTGAAGTGGGTTGGAAGGTCAACGAGCTTACCAAGAAAAGCTGGGGTATGCCCAAGGTAAAAAATCAACGCATTTCTTAACCTAATCGGCTTTGATAATAGGTCATACTGCGGAATCATGGATAAAGTAACCATATCCCAGGTCTTCCAGAGATTTTCGAAATCTGCGACACTGGGGATTACATCCTCAGCGTACTGCGCTGCTCGAGTTGGCATTGCCACGGCGCAAGGTGATAGAAGATGAACATCTATCAAAAAGGTTAACGGCAGGCCAAATGGGTTCCAACAAACAAGTTCTTGATCGTCGCAAATCACGCACGGACTAGAATGCCCTAGGGCAGGAGATACATGTGTTTAAGGGTTTGGAAGCAGCCAATACAATTAAAGTGAAATGCCGAACATACAATATTCACCAGTATTATTTCCAAACTGTGCTATTGGTGTTAGCCCCGCATGTTGAAAGAGGTCTTTGCAGTCCTTTGGTCCATATTTGAAGGCCTGCTCGAAAAATATCTTTTCACCCTTTTCTAGGATCACTCCATCGAAAGTCACATCCTTGTTAGGGATATAATATGCCATATGGGAACCAGATGCCACATCGTAATGGCCAGCTACGTCCCAATCTTCTTTTTTGAAGGCTTCAAAGCCGAGAATAGAATTAGCGTGGGAAAGCCCTGTCATATAAAAGTCCCTGGTAACGCCCTGACTGTCGTTGTAAGCCTTATAAACCCTTTCAGGATCCTTACAGGAATCTATTCCAATCAGCATGGAGTCGGATGGCCCGAGTATCTTGGCAAATCGATTCAAAAACTGCGCCGCTTCTAGGCGAGTGAAATTGCCAATGGAAGATCCCATGGACAAAATGCAGGTCGGATTCCGTTTATTCTCCGGCCTTGTCAACCAGATGAGAGCATCATCGTAGGTGCCGTGAAGCCCGCGGCATTTAACGTATTTATATCCTCCCTGAGGAATTTCAGCGAAGGTCCGGTGAAGCTCCTCTCGGGAAAGATCCAGAGCGAAATATTCAACTGCTTTTTCCTTTCGTTCAAACTCATCCAACAATATCTTGATCTTACGAAGATTCCTAGAAGTATATGGTTAACCAGATGTCACAGGGAAAAACGAGTTTTGGGCCCCGTTCGGGCCTCGTTCATGCCCTCGCCTGGAAGGATGGGTGAGAAGGAACACACCCGCTACCCAGTTCCAACAGTTGTGCATTTTCCGGGAGTTGGTTCACAATCTTGGTTGCATGCGTAGTCAGGGCGTCGATCTCGGCGTTGGTCAAATAATACTCATCCACATAAGTGATACTTTCAAACCGGCGAAGACCTTCGGTACTGTAGAGAAGGAGGGTTGGTAAGGACTTTGCGCCTCCATGTGAGTGCTTGAGCCCTGCGTAGATATCGTTCACTAGTGAGTTCTTGAGGTCATTCACATGGATGTCCATGATAGGTGCGTCGCTCAATTTGGAAGGCACCATTTTTGCCGAAGATTGGAAAAATATGTACTGTAGAACAGTTAACTGCAAATGAAATAAGGGAAAAAGTGAAGACGATAAAAAAAATTAGTTGTTCTGCGATTAGGGACGGAGGAAGATGATGAAATGTATGACAGAAGCTGATGGGGATGGATTGACCTTGGTAGGCGGGTCATATATATATGTACGGGCTCTAAACCCGGCTCAAAATTCCGAACTGCTTCCCTAAAGAGCTAAATCCAGTGCGAGTTTAAACGCTTTTGTCAAGACGGAGATTTCCTCTTACATTTGCCATCAGTCCATGGGGCGACGTGTGGCATCGGTACGGGACGGCTTGGGTCTAGAAGTGAAGTAGTAACTGAATATCGGCTGAATAGAAAGGTCCGTCGCCCTTAATGGTCATTTTACGGGCCGACTAGCAGCTTGCTGATTATCGAGAAATAACCAACATCCAAAGTTTCCGCGTTGGAGATGAGGAGAGTAATTTAGCTCTTTGGTGGTTAGAGTTTCGTACAGCAAAAAGCTTTCGAGGTAGGTTTATATCATCCTGCTGTGAGGCTCGGGAACTCGTCCTCAGCAAACCTTACTTCCCAGGAAGCCATAGTGATGCTCTGACCTACTCAATAATCGTAAAGAGTTGCAGGCCCCGGATAAATCTCCAAACTTTCTCCACACCAATGACGTAGGCGAGTTGCTGGACCTTGATCATTACTCCCACGGAAACGAACAGCAAGGATTTGGCAAAGGACTAGGGTTAATTAAACGGGGCAATTGCGAGAACGTAAGCATCCTAATCCGGTTCCGAGCGAAATGCTGCATTTTGTGCAAACGAATTATGTTTTCTCCGCTTTTCCTGTGTTTTCTGATCCAACCATCGTGGTGCCAGGTTCAAGGATCCGCGAAGGACGCGAGAGTAAGACCCATTGCATGACGTTGGAAGCTGGAGAAAACGTAAGGTTGATAGAGTTGAGGCTAATGCAGGAGAGCTGTTTGCACTGTTTGGTCCGTTTAGCCTGTTTGGGCCAATTTCCGCTGTTTGCAGCGTTTGTTTACAATCCTCCAAACATATTAACCACCATTATCCTGCATATCTCCATAAGAGCATCCCCGTCCTCGTGTTCGAGCTGTTGATTACAACAAATGCTCGCACGCTACTCTTTCTGAACCATACCTCTCGCCGCTATCTCCGCTATTCTAATTCAAGCTATCCCGCCAACATCTGCACTTTTAGTGCCAAGATTTGGATGCGGAGTAACGGCACGACGATTTCGACAATGGACGGGTGGTCCACTAGGGGGGAGATAAAGCAAACCCTCCGAGCATTTGTGAAAAATCAACACAATGCGAAATTAGTATGTCAATGTTTATGAATTTTGATTTGTCTTTCTACTCTTTTCCGCATTGGCGATGATGACCTTTTGACAGTGTTCAAAGAGGAGTTCAAACAGCTCTTTTGTTATTCCATCATAAAGCCCTAGGTGATAAGATGATGACCATGTCTATCTGCGATGCACTGGTGTCTGTATAATATCCTCCAATCTCGGGATACATTGGCACCAGAGAGCAAACCGATATTCTGCATTTAGTGATCGCCTAAGCCCGGAATGCTTTTTTCAAAGGATCAACGGAGAACAAAGTTATAAAAGAATGTTGTCATTTTCGATGATACCCTGATTTTGCTAGAATAAAACCATTCAACATGCTGGCAATGAGGTGAGCCTTCATTTCCTGCTCCCAAGTGGTGCCGATCCACCCAACTTTCAGTAGCTTTGTCAGGTAACTGTCAAGGCTATAGCTGCTGAGTTCCATTGAATACAACAGCCTGGATTTTAGATGAGCAGTGGAATTTGAAAGGGAGATGCCGGATCATGTGCGTGGTATTTATCGTGAGTCTTTTCGATGCATATATACATATATATAGATATAGATATATGTACTCAAAATCCGCACCATGCGTTTCTTGTGTAGATATGGTTGCACCAATACCATTCGCAAGAAGAATACGTTCCAACGGTTCGTAGGCGTTATTGACTTCGAAAGGCATTGCCAACCTGTCACACAATATACGAGGATTCGTGCAGAAACCTCATACAGGACTCAAACTCTACATGGATTTTTTAGACTTCGAGAACGACAATCTTAAATGGGAAAACGGTCTTGGTTTGGGCGAGTAATGAGTAAAAACCTCGTTACACGGTTGTATAAAAACCTACTGATGCTTTTTCACTCAAAACAGCCCATGAATGTGGTGGTGTCTGGAATGAATCTCAACAGCCCGAAGGATAAAAAGACATACTACGACACCCGCATTGAAGTTTGTCTGCGATACCACAGGACGATGTTCCTCGTAGGAGGTGCGCAGAAGTGTGACTCATATGCTCGTCCCATCCAAAAAGTTGGGCCCCTAGCTTTCGGTCTCCATAAACTAACGGCAAAACGGTGCAGATGTCTTATGTTAAATGAGCAGCATCAGAAAAGGCATCGAGAGATCGCGACTATTATTCAAGAGATCCAGAACATGGAAACCAACTATGCCACAGCGTCGACACGGAAATCCAACACCAACCCCGCCTTAGTTGACGCCAACTGGACTAGGCAGGAAAATTCCGATAAAGATAATCCAGTGAAGCCTAGCGCCAAAAAAGTTACCAGCTCTTCGTCGACTCCAAAGGCAGAAGGTGAAGATTGATCAAGTTTCAAGTCAACGAAGGAAGAGCAAGTTCACCTTAGAAGAACAATTGCAATTGTTCTGCGGAGCCGATTGGTGGACATGGATGCTGTCATTCACAGGTCGCCGAAAATATGCCCAACTATGACCTCTGAGACTGCCCTAGGTGTGCTCCTGAGTTCTATCAAGCTATCTCAAGAACTCAAATCAGAGTTTGAAAAATCGAGTAGCCAGACGAAGAAGCCGAAAGGGGATGGCATACTCTCGGCACATACCAAGGTAGGGCATCTCCAGAAGGTCATGGAAACATTGGGGGCGTGCCTTTGCCCCACGCTGAGGAGATGTCAAAAAGGGGTCAAATCTACTGGACATGCTAGGAAAGGCTATAGTCGAAGACATCCAAGTAGTCGAAAACGAAGCCTTTAAGCGGGGGCTAAGTTACCAGCAATTTGCGAGCAGAAAGGCACAACCACGCCATGGTGCAAAACAGTCAACTTGTCGATTGTCGATTGTCGATTGGGAAACTGGAGAAAGACTGGGGAAGCAAGGATAGGAAGACAAATAGGCCATTTAGCTCCCCGGAGCTTGGGGTTGGATCATCTGTGATGTGGCATGGCGGAGCGAGCCAGTTGAGATTGCGTTGCTGGATTGTTCTTTCGCTTGAGTGATTGGGTACTAGTATTGTAGACGGTTCTTTTTTTGGAGGAGATCAAATTGGGAATTTACTTACGCTGCGTATGAGAGCGGATTAATGTTAAGACCCATTGTGCTTTGACTAGTGGGGGCTGTACTTTCGCTCGTCCCTTTATACTTTTTTTTTTGTGTAACCGAAACGGGTGTTGGAAGTTCAACCATGATGTCACATGATGGATATTCTCGGCAAACCGAAAGCAGTTTCTTTTACCTCAAGATAGTATCACAGAATAAATCAATAATAATAATAATAATAATAATAAATCAATACGGAAACTATTCGGATCTGCCGGATGGGATTTCCTCTGACAAATCTTGCGCCGTTTGCTTTAAGTTTACACCGTTTCCGCGATCCCCGCTCCGCTGTCAATCGGCGACTCACGAAAGCCGCCCCCAAACCTCTAACTCAGTGTACATTTGACAGGGTCATATCAAAATAATATCTAGCTCGCCAACCCCAGTGAAAATGTCTGCAGAAACTTTGACTACGATTTCCCCGATCACCAACGATGCCATCCTCACCCGCCCGGGGGTATCTCAACAGGAGCTTACCTCATTGCCGCAAAAGGGGCAGAATGCCTTCCGTTCCTTTTCACGGTCATCTACCCTGGGTCAGCGCCAGGAAATCGTTGCCCGCGCTCTTGGACTTCTTGAAAAGAAGAAGGACATTCTAGCTCGCGAGGTGACGGAGCAAATGGGACGCCCGATCGCATATACCGGTGGCGAGATTGCAACAGCGATAAAGCGAGGTGAATACTTGAATCATATTTCTTCCACTGTGCTAGGAGAAAATGGAACCATAGATACGGAGGCTGAGGCTGGGTTTAAAAGATATATTAAGAAAGAGCCAGTTGGGGTTGTGCTCATCATTTTTCCATGGAACGTATGCTACAATTCACCGCCCCGCGTCGTTAAGTCCCTATCCTTTTTTCATATGCCATCGGCTACATTTGTGGATGGAGGATATCAATGTTCTATTGCCTCCGTTGCCTTTTTATCTTGCTGATTATCCTATTTATAGTACCCGTACCTGGTCCTCGTCAACAGCCTGGTTCCTGCCCTCCTTGCCGGAAACGCCGTTATTTTGAAACCCTCACCACAAACGCCAACAGTGGTGGAACAAATCGCTTCCGTTTTCTATGAAGCTGGCTTACCACAAGATGTTCTACAATATTTCCACTGTGGTTCTTCTACGGACATTGAATCAATTGTTCGGTCACCTCTTATCGACCACATCTGCTTCACGGGGTCTGTCGCCGGGGGTCTAGCAGTCCAGAAGGCGGCTGCAGACAGGATTGTGAACGTTGGCTTGGAGCTTGGTGGAAACGACCCAGCATATGTCCGCAGGGATGTTGATCTCGCATGGGCAGCGGAAGAGATTGTTGACGGTGCTATTTTCAACAGCGGCCAGAGCTGCTGTGCAATCGAAAGAGTATACGTTCACGAGACCATCCACGATGCGTTCGTCCAAGAGGCCAAGAAAGTCCTAAGCAAATACCGTGTGGGCGATCCGTTTGACGAGAAGACACAGATCGGTCCGGTAATCTCGAAACGAGCAAAGGAGGCCATTATAGCCCAGATTGACGATGCCCTCAAAAAAGGAGCAGTGGATGAAACTCCTTCGAACTCGACTTTTGACAATCTCCCCACGGCTGGAAATTTTGTCAAGCCCACCCTGTTAACCGGTGTGAACCATGACATGCAAGTGATGGCGGAAGAAACGTTTGGGCCAGTTATACCTGTCACGAAAGTCAGGGATGATGCTGAGGCGATCCAGTTGATGAATCAAAGCGATCTGGGTCTGACAGCGAGTGTTTGGACAAAAGACGTTGCTAAAGCCGAAGAATTGATCCAGCAGATCGAAGCAGGGACTGTCTTCGTCAACAGAGCAGATTATCCGAGTCCTGTAAGTGGATTGTCATCCCTTTCCCTCCTCCTTTCCAAATAATTCCACTCCAAGCTCTATCAACTTCATCGTATCATTCTCTAACATAACATCATAGGACCTTGCATGGACGGGGTGGAAAAACTCTGGGCGCGGTGTGACATTGAGCAGGTTCGGCTTTGATCAATTTGTCAAGTTGAAGAGTTTCCATCTAAAGGACTACCCGAAATAAATGTTGCCCTTTTATCATATTAGCAATAAATTCATGTTTCATGTTTATGCCCCTTTAACCACATCGAAATTTTAATGGAATTAACCAACCATGGTGAATGTAATATGCGCCACGGGAACATTGGTGATAGGAAGCTATTTTTGGAGTGCACATGTGCAGTGCACGTATGTATGCTTTCAGCGCCAAACGGTCTTTCCATGGAATACCTCCTTTCAGTTCCGCAGTACCTGTGCATTGTGCATGCATGCATGAATGCACTACTTTACAAACTGCATAAAAAACCTGTTCGTAGTGTTGATGATCGGTTTTGTGGCAAACGTGGGCTGAATCCATCTCTGAAAAATCCACTCGCTCTGGGCGTGAAAACTTGGTATGCAAACAACTCTTATTCGGAAGCATGTTAGTTGATTTTGAAAGATGGTAGATTTAAAATCGTAGAAGAAGATTCTCCTCCACATGACTTGCACTGTCCTTCAGTAAAGTTTGTTATGTGGTTCCTTCGCTTTTAGTCTCGATATCTCAACTGTTTTGAAAAAGGAATGAAGGTCTAACGGTAAATTTGAGAATAACGAGAACGCACGCCGCGAGGGCGGAAGCTGAATGGCGGGCATAACCAGGCAACAAAACTAGAGCGGAGGCGAGGCAAGGGTTGTTATGTTAGGAGAATGACGTGAGTGCTTGGTGCAAATATGTTGAGTGTTCCCAGTGCGTTGAGAATACCTCCATGACAACAGGTATTTGGAGTTGCTTGCGCTTAGTATACCTAGGTGGCCTGGAAGCTTGGGCTTGAGACGGGAAACCACCCAATATACGCAGCGTAATCTGAGAACCAGGTAACGGAGTTGGAGTATAAATATTCCTTGCTAATTAGAGTCTCGGCCCCGCCGCTTAGTTAGTCCCCTATTTGCTGACAACTCCACTAAAAAGCGGCTAATGTAGGGAAGCTTCGGGGCCGATTATCTTGGTGTCAGGGGCCGATCCCGTTTAAAAACTTGAGGGCGCCCGCCCGGGCCTCTTGGTTGAGTTTACTGAACTTCGAAAGTCACCACGCCTAAATTTGGCTGTCAGCTTCTAATCTGTGTTCAACGCAGGTTTATGTTCCCTTGGCATTGCGTGTGTTCCATTAGTGTCATGTGCAGTAACACGCTAATATATGTCTCCGTGGAGTAGTTAGAGAATCCCGTATATGGGATTACAAAAAATGCGAGACGTCTGGGTGCTACTATGTACATTTGATTCTGGAAGTGTCAATTCTACGGTAGGGAAGCCTGATGAACACGGCGAAGGAGCTAGGGCCCACTCTTACTTCCTGACGCCCGTCCGGAGCACACAGCCTTTGGTAGGGTTGCGTCTCTTATCAATGCCGCATGCATCCCTCGTGTCAGCCATGCCATTGCCACAGCCACCAGCACTCTCGCCGGGAGCCTGTACCTGACTTCCGACCATCCATGTTCAATGTCAAACGATTTAAAAAAAGCTAACCGAGCTGGTTGGTTGAACAGCCCTAGTTGTTGCCACTTGTTGGGGGACAAGCGAGTTCATGAGGGACGCATTCAGCCAACCAGAACCCAGCGCGAAGACAATCACGGAACACAAAAACCTCCTCTACAACAGTACATGTACGGCTGCACTGCGACAACCCCGCTGCCGCGATTACAGCCAACGCGCTGGCGCTTTTGGAAGAGTCAGATTAGACCCTTCACTTGGCCAAATCGTATATTTATTATTGCAACTTATTTGCCTGTTCCCAGTCAGCAAATGGACTGGGCTTGGTCGTACAGGGGTTGGAGCTCGGGCAAAAGAGTGAGCATAATAATCATTAGTTAATTCATCCTCTTCGTACCGCAGACCTTTGTGTTTCAGCATACCCATTTTTTTCATCTCAGCCAAATTCCCCCTCTTCGGACCCCCTTCTTTTCCTTTGAATCTATATTTTTTCAGCTTTTCAGTTTTTGTATGCAGTTCAGGCTTTCATTTTTGATTTTTTTGTTTATCATTTGTTGGATGATACATAACAAGGCCTTGTCCGAGATTAAATCACCGGTCTCTGTCTTTCTCGCCGCTCCTTTGGATTTAATTCGAAAACCCCGACTTTGAATTCGCCGGCATTTTATTTATTTTCTTTGTGCCACTAGTTCTGTTGAATTGTGCGACTCCGAACTACATAGTTCGATTTCTGTCCCTGCGCCCTTCTTCCTTGCCCGTGAATTGTTACTTCGTTCCGTGGTTTTACTGGGAGAGTTTGAGTAACTCGACAACGCGCTATCGCGCACACTTTCCAACTCTCTGCTCTTATAATATCACAATCGCCTTCTATCGAGGACACTGAACCACCGTTGGGGAATTAGGCTTTTGCCCTTCCATCTCGTAACTTCTGTGCCATATTGTCAAAGAGGTTAGAAGAATAGTTATGGACTGTTTTGGGGGTCTAGTACCATGGATCAAGTCAATCCATCGACGACGGCAAAATACCTCAAAGCGGTTGGTGATTGTGAGTACTAACCGCGCGCAGTGGTCGGTTTGGTTTCATGCTTATATTTTTTGTCTCCGCCTCAGGGTCCTCCAACTGATTTCCGGCGAGTAGAATTCACAATGGCCCATTATGATAAAGAGTATGTCGTCCCCGCTGAGTTGAATATTTGCAAATAGGCCCATGGCGCCCGATACTTAAAATTTTTGCTAACCCTATTGAACAGAGACGCTTTGTCGGACGAAACTCCCAGTGACTCCAGCGCCCTTTATCGTGTTTCGAAGCGAGAAAAGCTTTACCGCGAAGCCAAGATTTTGAAAGAAAAGCTAACCGAAAATACGGATGTCGTCCGGTTGAGACTGCTGCGGCAGAGCGCATAAAACGATTCTTGCCGTTGACGAGAACCTATGAAATAGCCGGTGAATATCTGGGTCCATGGTCGGACCAATGACATGATATTTACGTATCATGACTTTTCGAAGACGAACTATGAAAATAGGTTAGGAACAGGTCCTGGATACGATGTTGACGAAATATGTTCATTTTGAGCGGGGGAATGTACCTTTTCTTTCTTGCGCGCCTCACAATAAGAATGTCGGGACTTCATTGAGGCGGGATTTTTTTGATTTTCCATCTTTTTCATGGCGTTTATTTGATGAGGTTTCCGGCGGCGATCGTTTGCGAATTTGGGCTTTGTAATTGTTGCCTTCATTTTTCGATATTTTTGTAGGTTTTTCATCACCCGAATCATTGAATAAACTCATTATTCTACTTGTACGCTTTGGCGGAACAAAAGAATCTCTTCGGTGGCTAGTCGAGTCGCCATGCTCATGTGATACATTTATCCCTGCTTGTGGATCAGATCGTGATACAGATTGTGTTCTTGTCTTTGTAGACAGTGAACCTGTCGCGTAGGTGTTACTCCTACTGGTCGCAGGCCTTGGGTTCGGTGTTGGTATCTGAACCGATTTCGAACGCCGAGGCTGGGCATCAAGATCATCATCGTCACCCGTAGTACTCTCATCATCAATGAAATGCGGGGATATCTCTGCCCCCCGTGTCGATGGGGAGTGCTCATCCTGGCTCCTTCTACGACTTCCTCCAGGTAAGCCAACGGGCGCCTTCGAGAAACCCAATGCGGCCCGAGTTGTAGATTTGATCCCGTGCAAGCCGACTAAGGACTGGTGCTTCGTCTGATGTGTCATCAAATTCTGCAACGAAGTCCCTACCCAAGGATCATCATCTTTATCCTCCTCGCTATCGATGCCCTCATCCTCTACCTCAGAGTCGACAGGGGGCCGTCCAGCAATTCTTTTGAGTTCACTCAGAGCAACCTCGTGCCTAGCGGAGTTTTCTTCGGACTGCATGTTCCTGCGAGATTCGGCACTCAAATTACAATTCCCACCCGTAGGCCGAACTAAAGCTTGGATTGCTCTGGCGTTCTTGGTTTTCGTCTCATTTTTCTTACGCACATATTCGGCATGGTGCAAATGACGAGTGAAGCTCTGCGCAGTCGCTAGAAACTCGTCCTCGACCATAATATACTGATCATCGTTATCTAAGCCTTCCTTCATAAATCTATATGCTGTTAGCGAGCCTAAAAGCAGCCCGGTGAGAGATGAGAGAATACGTACTCAACAGGCGGTACTTCGCACGGTGGAGAGGTTGAAGGAGTTCGCACTATTAAGTTAGTATGAAAATTCAAGAAATCAGCAAAGCGATTACATACCGATCCGAGGCCGGCCTCTCGAAGGGGTTTGCACATTACCCAATCCCGTGGCCGTTGAAGACGTCAATCTGGATTGCCTTTTGGAGCTACTCGCAGTGGGGGTAGTGCTTTTCCTCGGTTTCTGGTCGACCTGCCATGGCAGTGTCCGAGGCATACTGCTCAGGAAGTAACCAGAGTTTTTTGAGTGAATCCAAGAGCCGCACGATTCAAGAGGTGATGGTACCCCGGGACAACAAAGATCGACAGATCTCCTTGAAATAAGTTTATTATACGTAGTTTCTTTTATTTTTTTTTTCGAATAATAGGCGTACCATTAGCAAAACCCTGACAATGGTAACATGTAGCAACAATATAAACCGCACCTATCCCGTCTATCGTAATTCTGTCCATTTCATGGGTTTGGATGTATATGGATGAGGCTCGGGCCTGGAGGTTGGGAAAAAGTTTACTCTAATCTCTAATAGACCTAGCGTGAAACCTTAATATCATCAGCTTTGAAATTTATTCTTGCACCCTGATCACTTGCAAGACTTAGCTTTTGAATTATTACATGCTTTTTTGAGCGAAAGAAGACGAAAAAGCAGGCAAACATAACATGTTAACTCTCTAGTTTTCCCTAGTGAGGCAACTTTAGGGCGGGGACGCGTAGGAAAAAAGACCAGTGGCATAGTATCTCTTGACCGTGTAGAGTATCACTTTTCCATGTTAATATGAAAAGGGATGGGTCGAGTAGAAAAAGGCAAGAAGCCCAGAGGAAACTAAAATTCTCGTGGTATCATTGGGCACGAGCCATTCAGGCTGTCGTGCTGTTCTAAATCCCAAAGTAAAAGAAACTCCCATGCCCACAAAATCAGATTAAAATACAGATATACCGGAGCCTGGTACTATCTATCAGGCCTTCCGTGTAGAAATTCCAACCCTAATTTGCGCCTTTCCTATCTGATGTTGCGAATATCCAAAAACGACCACCCAGCTGCAGCACCAGCTTATACCTCACCCGGGCGCTTGCTATTACAACTCACAATTTTCACCTTATCCGCATGAACGGTGGTCTGATTATCAAGCTTGAAGGTAGCATCCTTAATGAGGAATGTCCAGACCTCATCGCAGAACCGATAGGTATCCAGATGGCCCTTCAGACGAAATATCAAAAGATTAGCCCAAATGTCAACTCGAGAATGATAAACGGCGGTATCCTTTACCTTGAAAGAAAGCCTAGCTTTGACTTCATCTGCGAGGACCTCTGTTATGACGCGATCGAAATTTGACAGTATTTTCATCGCAAGCTGAGGTTCGATTCGGCCCTCGTTAATCAAGTCATCAAGCGTATCCGTGAGGGACAGGCCAATACTAAGAAAGTGAGGCGCGTTAGCTTATATTCATCCTGTGAAGGAAGCTGTGACATGCAGTACCTGCTGCCACGATAAAGCTCATAATACGGCTGGGCACTCATTGTTGCGGTTTGATTGGGTGTTTGGGATTGTCTCTGGATGGATGGTTTGAGGGAATGTGAGACCATATTCAGGTGTTATATCACGTGATACAGCGCCCAACACCACCCACCCACCCATGTCTACGTATTGGTAGAGACACACACACACACGACAACAGTGCCGACAAGACTCCTCCTCCAACCAT
>JAFEJD010002477.1:0-11550 GCA_018296065.1 Blastomyces percursus | reverse complement strand
AACTTATTGCGAGCGACTGTAAGGTTAAGGATATCGGTATCTAAGTATAAAATAAAATAAAAATAAAAATAAAAATAAAAAATAAAGTTTCCGCTCCGCTATTTTCCTCGTCTCTTCTTCCCCTGTTTTTCTTGCGCTGCCGTGCCGCGGTTTTGTTAAGTAATATATATACAAGGCAAGGGGGTAAAGGAGGGTTTAGATTAGTTTGTGTAGGCTACTGGGGTAAAAGAGATCTTTCAGCCCTCTGCCATGCTGCTAGAAGAGGGGACGAACCATCCAAGCCAAAGCCCTCCAACAGTTTGAATGGCTTATTTATCTACATGTACGTTATTTTTTTCTTTTTTTGTTTTTTCGGTGACGCTATTCTAACCTTAACCTACTGTGCATCTGTACTCCTGTTGTACAGGGTTCTGTTTCCACCTTGGCTTGTTTCCGGACCCTGGAATTGTACTTCCTTTTTTCACGTTTGTAGTGCGTCCGCCCGCCCCACGTATAATTCGCCATATGACAGTGGTGGGTCTATGAGCCTTTACCCATGCACCCCTTCCTTGAGTCGCCCTGTTTAGCGAGGGATACACGTAGACCTGGACATTGGCAATGGGAAATGGATAATGGATATAGATTTGAGAAAGACCATTATGCTATAGAGCAATTGCGCGGGCCTGCATACGTTGGAGGCGTGTGGCGATGCTGTGAATCGTTCATTTTTTAGTCAGAGTCGGTGTCGGTGCCGGTGTTCTGGTCGTTGGGCGAGGATTTGCCGGGCTTGGTCAGGGGTAAAGGCGATCAGGGCAAGGTACCAGTGGGTAAATGGGTGCAGGCGGACGGTGGAGGATATAGTTTAGCTGTAGTATTATATGACAGGTTGTATAGGTAGGACTGCGGCCGTTTCATTTGTGCTCTCAGTTATTTCAACTGTTTAATCTATTGCTGTGTATGCAGTGGGACATACGAGAAGCAGAGAAGCAGAGAGCTGAAGGACGAAACAAAGAGTTCCCCGGTTGTGTTAATACACCTGGGATATGGAGTTAGCAGGGTCCTTGTAGGCTAGACGGCGAGGTTTAGGGAATATTGAAGAAGGCTTGGAACGGGGGATCGTCAGTAAGGATTGACCTTCAGGCATTATCACACACCCTTCTTGCTCAAAGAGCAAGGCTGTACTCGTTGCTAGACTTCCGGAAAGAGAGCTCGAGGGTCTAGCTAGAGTGATGCAAATATGCTTACAGATAGCCATGCAGATACCTGGGAATGTACTTTCTCTAGATATCCCGTCGGAACTTGACTGGATCTAAGAAAACATGCAAGTCATTTTTACCATCCCGTATATCCCGACTATTCACGATCAGTATTGAGAATATCAAGTTGCCATGAGATGTGTTGGCAGATCAACTTTTTTCCATTTCGAGAGACTCCTTGGTTGCAGTACAGCCATTCTCCAGAACGTTTATTTCCCACTCGCGCCCCGCTTGGCCCATAACATAAACGGCAGTGAGGGCGGCAGATATAACTGCTGGGTATTGCAACAGTCTTCCGTTTGTGACTCGCAAATGCATAGTTTATTGCCTCTTCCGTTCCGCCAACTCCGTGAATATGTAGGTCGATCATATGTAGGTCGATACGTGCATTGACAACCACGATCCTACATATATCAGTCTTGAGCAACCCCCAGCATTTTCTTGGCCGGGGTACCCTTCAAGCTCCGCGGGACGTCCCTATACGCGAGCGAAGTGACACAGATCACGGAGGTACATGTACACAGCGTCCGGTCTATACATAAACTGTGCTGTTTGTATTGGTGGACAGTCAGGGTATCCAAGAGGTACAAACCGCACACGTACAGTACACGGCATATGGAGGGACTCATTTACCTGAGTAACCGTCCCCCCACATACCAACCCCGCTGCCCAGCGCAGAGCTGCACTGACAACCTGGATGTATGTGTAATGTTTTGCGATATAATGTACTGTAGCACACAGGGCCAAGAAACGAAAACACGTAGGTAAGAAGGCTTCTCAATTTTGAGTGCCGGCACCGTTTGGCGGAAGGGAAGATGTGTGTGTGTGTGTGCAAAGGCTTTTTAGGGGTACTGTGAGAGGCGAGATGTGATTATGAATAATTGCTCCCTTATTATTACATATTTGTCCGATGCGGCATTGAGGGTGCTGGTGGGTGATGGGGATGCGAGAGCATTTGCTTGACTGTGACAATAATAATAATTCAAAACAATTGCTTGCTAATCCAACTCTCTCTCTCAGGCTATCAGCAAAAGCCAATCGACTCACATTGCGGCTTGGAAAAATAACGAACGTATTTCACCATGCATATTACTAATCAGGTCATTGGCTAAGTTACCGGGGCCAAAGAGCCCTCTTCCACTAGTGCCATAACTGGGAGAAGAGGGGACGAACACACACTATCATATTAGATAGAGTTTTATATCGTGTGATTACGTGCGCAAGGCCGTGGTGAAATAACTTAGTTAGTTACGTGAACGCTAACCGGCTTACAAATTGGAAATGAATGAAGGAATGATGCGATCTGCAAGCTTTTTTTGGGAGTTGAGCAGAGTAAAAGAGTTCGGACAACCACCACCGGCCGCGGATGTGCCAATGCTTCGCGGTTTTAACGGAGTTTAACCTAGCCGTCGGGGGGCCGTGCCCAGTGTGCTTGCTGCTCCCCCGACCTGGGTTCTGGGTTCTGGCGAAACCACAGCTACCTGAACATCAGCTCGGCACCTAAACTATCATGAGGCAGTCCTCCTATCGGGACCTTTTGTTTCTTGTTGGCATGCCGGGGCCAGCACCCAATTTCCGATGACGACGAATGAGTCAATTGTACTCATCCCCCGGCCCAGGGCTTCAGACTTGTCCAACTCTGGTGGGGCGGTCGACGACGGTGATGCTTCTTCAGATGTCTGCCGGTTTTATGCTGCAGCAAGGACATGAAGCTGGTCGATGTTGGGGCCGTTAACTCGTTCCCTCTCCGGAGGAAATAGTTGCTTCACAGCCGTTATCCCCGCCCACTCACATATCAGCCTAGACACTAATCGAAGGTGATGGCATCAATCGACCCATGATTCAACCCAAATTTAGGGGGGAATCCACAAATAACGTTACCTGACTCGGAGTAGCGGGTTGGAAATTTGAGTTATCACATATCCACCCCTTTCTAGAAGTGAGCTACCGTCTGACAAATGCAATCAAAACGTGAAAAATTCTTCATTTAGTAGTTCAGAAAGCTCTTACAGGATTCGCACGTACATATTATATAAGTAGCTGCATTCCAATTGCTGATTATGGAGGAATTCAATGAACATCACTTTTCTTCTGTTTTTCATTTCTTTTCAATCTCGATTCTGAACCACCTGACAGTTTTCACCAAAATTTCTCCCTTCGCCAGAAAAGAAAGCCAGTTGCGAGGCATACCTGTTGTTTCCTGCATAATCAATTCAGTGCTGCTGCGCGAGCTGCTGGCGTGACCGAGCTTGCTCGGTGACTACTGGGTGAGTTGAAGCTTCGGATTGAAAGCTTGGGCGGTGTCACATTGGTTGCTCGGACCACATTGCGATCCCGACAAAACAAATACCATATTTTGTCGGACTGGGCATCCTAACGAGTGATCAGCGTCACTGCCTGACGGCAGAGGTGATTCGAACCGGCTCGGTCTTTTTCAATCACACTTCGTCCCTTGTGTCTGGACCGGATTTCCCCAGAATGACATCCCCGTCCAACGCAGGTGCCGGCATTGAAGGGGCGGGACAACCCACTGATTGGGCAAGCCCCTCGCAGATATCTGTGGACGCACACCCAGAGATAGCGCCGTCCGACTCGAGCCGCGGGGGTAGATGGGGCGAATATGAAGAGGGTGACCCGGTCTCTCGTCGTGGTGCAATGGAAGAATTTGCTGAAATGTCGAGGGAGTTAACGAAGCTGAGTCTACAAAAGAGCAAGACTTCGGCAAAGAGAAGGAAAAGCCTTGTCCGCCAATCTACCGCCAGCTCTACGATGGACAAAGAAAAGGATATCGATATTGAACGTGACTCGTTGGATTCAGCGTTATCCGTCGAGGGCGATTTCGAGCTGAGCGAGTTCTTGAGAGATGGACGTCTTGAACGGAGAACGACGGCAGGAGGCCCCGGGAAAAAGATTGGCGTGGTCTTCAAAAATCTGACCGTCGAGGGCATTGATGCTACCTCATCATTCGTCAAGACGCTGCCGGATGCTGTGAAGGGAACCTTCGGGCCTGACCTTTATAATCTTATTACTCGCTTCGTTCCGGGACTAAGGTTCGGAAAACCACCCCCGACTCGCAGTCTGATTCACGATTTTACGGGGGCTCTCAGAGATGGGGAAATGATGCTGGTTCTCGGAAGACCCAGTGCGGGATGCACAACCTTTCTAAAAGCCATCGCCAACAATCGATCATCTTTCGCGGCTGTCCTAGGAGATGTCAGCTATGGTGGGATCTCTGCGGCAGAGCAAGACAAACATTTTCGAGGGGAAGTCAATTATAACCCCGAAGACGACCAACATTTCCCTGCTTTAACCGTAGAGCAGACCCTCAGGTTCGCCCTGATGAACAAGACAAAGAAGCGAGACCAAGATTCGATCCCAATCGTCATCGACGGGCTGTTGAAAATGTTCGGGATTGGCCACACCAAAAACACTGTCGTGGGCAACGAGTTTGTCCGTGGCGTTTCTGGTGGAGAGCGCAAGCGTGTCGGCATCGCAGAGACCCTGACTACCAAGTCTTCGGTTGTTTGCTGGGATAATTCGACCCGGGGTCTCGACGCTAGCACTGCTTTGGATTATGTCAAGTCTCTTAGAGTCATGACGGATGTCAGCAATCGAACCACATTTGTTACACTTTACCAGGCAGGCGAGGGAATTTACGAGCTTATGGATAAAGTTATGATTATCGAAGAAGGCCGCATGCTATACCAAGGGCCCGCTAATAAAGCAAAGGCTTATTTTGAAGGTCTAGGATTCTACTGCCCAGAACGATCGTAAGTAATATACCCATCTCTCACCTGAGGTTTAAATATAGTTTCTTTTTGTCTAACATCACACAAGCACAACGGCGGACTTTCTTACTTCCTTGTGCGACCCCAATGCTCGCCAGTTCCAACCGGGCCGAGAAGCTTCGACTCCTAAAACCGCCCAAGAGCTTGAAGTTACATTCAGATGCAGCGACATTTACAAAGATATTCTAAAGGAGGTTGAGGACTATGAGAATCAGATCCTGGAAAGCGAATGCGCTAACACTCGTCAATTTCAAAAGCACGTTGGCGAATGTAAGTGAATAAAGCCAAAGCCTCGCGCCGAAGATTACATGTCCCTGATTACTAGGACTAACATTTTTACCTGCAGCAAAAAGCAAAACCGTCTCCAGACGGTCAAATTACACGGTCTCATTCGCACGGCAGGTCATGGCTTGCACGAAACGAGAATTTTGGCTCCTTTGGGGCGACAAAGCCTCTCTGCACACTAAGTTCTTTATCGTCTTTGCTGTTTCTCTCATTGTCGGTTCTCTCTTTTACGGCCAGTCTCTTGACACCAGTGGGGCATTCTCCCGCGGCGGGTCCTTGTTCTTCTCCATTATTTTCCTTGGGTGGCTGCAGCTCACCCAGTTGATGCCGGCCGTCTCTGGTAGAACGATCATTGCGAGACACAAAGACTATGCCTTTTATCGTCCTTCTGCCGTTGTTATTGCTCGCGTCCTTGTCGACATTCCCGTCGTTTTTGCAATGCTCGTGGTACTCGCCGTAGTGGAGTATTTCCTCATGGGATTGGACGTCGACGCTTCCAAGTTCTTCATTTATTGTCTGTTCGTCTATGTTACAACGATATCTATCACAGCTATGTATCGTATGTTTGCCGCGTTCTCAGCCACCATAGATGATGCTGTCCGATTTGGAGGAATAGGTAGGTTTTCAGATTTACCGCTTCGTTTTCCTGTGTGTGGATTATGATACTGACGATTTAAAAAAGCTCTTAACTTACTCGTTTTCTACGTTGGATACGTAAGTCATACAATTCTAGTCCTTACGGATTCGGGCGATATACTAATATTAATATTTGTCTAGGTCATTCCGAAGCAAGCCTTGCTTGATGATTCTCCCTGGTTTGGCTGGCTGCTATACGTCAATCCCCTATCGTACGCATTCGAGGCCGTCCTGGGTAATGAATTTTCGGATCGTATTATGGAATGTTCTCCTGAACAACTTGTGCCTCTCGGCACGAATGTTGACCCAAAATACCAAGGATGTTCTCTTCCTGGTTCTCAGTTGGGTAGTAACACCGTATCCGGATCCCGATACCTAGAGTTTTCTTTTCAGTTGTGAGTATCTTATCTACTCCGAATAAAAAAAAAAAAAAAAAAAAAAAACGCACAGTTTAATAATTTGAAATATAGTTCCCGGAGCCATTTGTGGCGTAACTTTGGGATCATCGTCGCCTTCACAATCGCATACATTGCAATTACGGCAATCGCTGCTGAAGTCTTCCCATTTGCAACAGAAGGAGGTGGTGCATTGATATTCAAAAAATCCAAGAGAACAGAAGCAATGTCCAAGCTTCAGCAGAAACGCAAATCTCAGGATGAAGAGACAGGAAAAATCGAGAGGATTGGAGATGTTGGCGGCGTTTCCACTCGAAGGTCTTCCGCCACTGCCAGCAAGGAGAATGGTAGTTTTACAAAACTTTCGACCAGTGATAGGATTTTCACTTGGTCTGACGTTGAATATACGGTACCTTATGGGAACGGTGAGCGGAAACTCCTTAACAAGATCGCTGGTTATGTGAAACCAGGAAGTATGATTGCTTTGATGGGCGCGTCTGGCTCGGGAAAGACAACGCTCCTCAACACCCTAGCGCAACGACAGAGAATCGGTGTTGTATCTGGTGAGATGTTCGTTGATGGGCGAGCTCTTCCGCCAGATTTCCAAAGAGCAACCGGTTTCTGTGAACAGATGGATATCCACGACGCCACTGCCACGATTAGAGAAGCGTTGGAATTTTCAGCGATCTTGCGACAAGACAGAAGCATTCCCCGCAAGAAAAAAATTGCGTATGTTGATCAGGTCATCAGTTTGTTGGAACTTGACGATATCCAGGATGCCATCATCGGTTCACTTGGCGTTGAGCAAAGGAAGCGATTAACAATCGGAGTTGAACTGGCAGCCAAACCGAATTTACTACTGTTTTTGGACGAACCAACTAGCGGGCTGGACAGTCAGGCAGCTTTTTCTATCATCAGATTCCTGAAAAAGCTATCCCAGGCGGGACAAGCTATTATCTGCACCATTCACCAACCGTCTTCACTCCTAATTCAGGAATTTGATACCATCCTTGCCCTAAACCCCGGGGGAAATACCTTTTATTTCGGGCCTGTTGGTGAGAACGGCCGGGTCGTGGTTGATTATTTCGCGGAGAGAGGTTCCGTCTGTCCTCACGATAAGAACGTCGCGGAATTTATCCTGGAGACTGCCGCGAAGGGCCGTAGGAGCAATGGGAAACGAATCGATTGGAATGAGGAGTGGCGAAACTCGAAAGAGCTTGCCCAGCTAAAGAAGGAGGTGCAGGAGATCAACCTCGAGCGAAGCCAACTTCCGCCCTTGGAAATTTCTGGCTCGCAGTATGAATATGCCGCCCCCGTTGCTCTACAGTGTTGGATGCTCACGAAACGATTATTTATCAACTACTGGAGAGATTCTTCGTATATTTATGGAAAGCTGTTCATCAGTGTCATCCTCGGTATTTTCAATGGCTTTGTAAGTTACTCCTACATTCGGACTATCCCTACATCTTGGATCTTGCATTAACCATATCATTTACCATACAGACTTACTGGCAGTTGGGAAACACCATATCTAGTATGCAAAACAGAATGTTCTCCATTTTCCTGATCATCCTGCTCCCGCCCGTTTTCATGAATGGTGTCCTCCCAAAGTTCTTCATGAACAGAATGCTCTGGGAAGCGCGAGAGCAGCCGAGCCGAATCTACGGCTGGGTGGCATTCTGTACAGCCAATGTCGTCTGCGAGATTCCAGCAGCTGTAGTTACCAGCGTTGTATACTGGGTTCTCTGGTATTTTGCAACTGGCCTACCAACCGACTCAAGCACGTCTGGCTACGTGTTCCTAATGTCCATGCTTTTCTTCTTCTTCCAAGCCAGCTGGGGCCAATGGATCTGCGCCTTCGCACCTTCGTTCACTGTTATAGGAAATGTAAGTCCCAATCAAGCTTTTTACATTTACAGTTCCCGCGCGATCCCAAACTAACCGAACCGTTACATAACTAGGTCCTCCCATTTTTCTTCGTAATGGTGAACCTCTTCAACGGCGTCGTGCGCCCTTATTTAGCCCTTCCAGCTTTCTGGCGCTACTGGATCTACTATGCTAATCCAACCACGTGGTGGCTTCGGGGTGTGCTTTCTGCTACCCTCCCAGACACACAGGTCGTCTGTTCCCCCGCCGAGCTCACGCACTTCAACCCACCCCCTGGTCAAACCTGCATTGAGTACGCGGGTAATTTTATCTCCTCCATCGCGCGATCCGGCTACCTTACCAACCCCAACGCGATAGCTGACTGCAGCTACTGTGCATACTCAAACGGAGCGGAATATATGCGTACTCTGAACGTGTACGACGGTGATAAATGGAAGGGTTTCGGGATCTTCTTGACATTTGTAGTGATTAACTGGGCGCTGGTATACTTTATGATATATACAGTAAGGGTTAAGGGCTGGACTTTTGGCTTTGGGACGGCTGTCGGTCTCGTCGAGAAGGGAATATCCTGGGTGGAAGGTTTGACAAGGTCGGTAAAGGTGAAGGCGGACGGTGTGGGCCAGCGGAAAATCGAGCAAGCGAGAGGAAAGGGAAAAAAAGCCACTGGAGAGAGTAAGTGAGTATCTTGTGCGTGACTTTTAATGATAATTCTACTAGAATTTCTAATTGTTTTTGCTATTTTGATTCGGGATGAGAATTGTGGTTCGCATCTTTTTTGGACTATGCGGGCGTTCGTTTACTTATTCTTTTATATTTTATTTTTTCTGTTTTTCTAAATTGGGTTTAATAATATCGGATGATCTTTGGTTTTCTCTCTTTCCTGCGTTTATGTCTATTTTGGATGCCTACTTGTTCGTGCCCCAGGTTCAGCTTATACTGTGACCCACCCCTTTTTCCCCTTGCCTCGAGGCAAATTTCGGTGCCGTCTTCGGTGGAACACAAGGATGTTCGAATGGGGCAAGGGAAGTGGGATTATGATAATCAAGTACTATTATAGATAGCATAGAATTTATATATGTAACTAGTTACTGCACATAGAGAATATAGAAACAACAGATAATGAAAATGAACAAAACTTTCAACTTCAGTTTTCTCACAGTTGCTGATGGTCTCTCATTTCAGTCCCCTCAGGATCCGTTGCCCAGGTTAACAAGGGAGAATTACCTCTTAGGGTGTCTAGGGATGAACTCATAACGCAAACATCCTACATCAATAAATCCACCCACACCTGCATTATTCCGACCTACGGAGTCACAGTTAGCAAAAATTTCTCCTCTACTTCTTAAGAAATCACATCTAATACTATGTGCGTCAAACCAGCAGAGACACTTACGATGTTCCCAATTCTCGTAAAGTAGGTTAACACATTCGGTGCCCGGAAGGGGCTCGGCCGGGTTCACAATGTTAACGGCCATTTCACAACCCTCTTTCCAGTGGATTGACATGAAGTATGGACCCTCCATAAAAACGGTATACCGCTCTTTTTTCTGTCGGTGATACTTTCGCCAGGGCGTATTTCACGGCTCTTGTCGCAGATATGTTCAGCTTGATACTCGACCCACTTGCCGGTTATATCACTACGACCCTGATAGACGTCTTTGTCACGGCATTGCCGCTGGGTGACTTTCAGAGGGACCTTCGGTTTCTCCGTCACAGCTGGTGGGGCATTCTTCGTTGTAGTTACAAGAGTGGTAGGTCCTTTATTTGTCGGTTGCGGGGGGTTCGGCGGCGGCGGTGGAGGCAAAATACAAACGCATTTACCGTCTAGGCAACCAGTGCGGCGCGGGAATCCACATTTGAGGCTCAGCGCACACTTGTCAATAGTCTCTAGAGTGCATCCAATATCCGTTGGTTTTGGTGACTCCGTGAGATAGGTGGTGATACTTGGCGTGGTAAGCGTTCTACTAGCTGTATGGGAGAGGTTGTCGGTAGAAGTCGCAGCAGCAACTTTAGAACTATACATAGTAGGATCTCCAGTTGAGGTAGCTACCGCCATGCATTGATCCGTCAATTTATCATCTGCCCGCCGCTGAAAAATCGACCACTCGTAAGGGCAGTAGGCTACGCCGTTCCACTCTGCATCATTCCATACTGATAGTACAGGGCCAAAAGCACTATGAGAGCTTCTCGCCACACTAATGTTCATGATACTTAAGTCCCATTGGGCTCATGTCAGGTTGTATGCCCGGAGTTATGGGCTTAAGCCGGCCGACCTCGTGAAGTTTCAAAAAATACGCAGCGACGCCGGCTGTATAAGCGGTAGCTGCGAAAGGGCATCCGTCAGTCAATTGCTAACAAAGAGTAGGTTAAATTGTGATTTACCGATCGAAGTGCCCCTTGATTCCTGGTAATGCGCAGTCCTAGCCCAACTCCCCTTGTCTCCGTCCGCCACAAGTCGTAACCGGGCGCATGTACGTGAGGAATATGTCTCCGCTTATCCCATCCAGAATTCGATGACATTCTTCCTTCAATTGCGTCCACGGCCCCGACAACTAATATCTCGGGAATATCTAGCCATCTTTGCAGTTCATCCTTAGTCAATGTTGAGACGTTAGCGCCAAACAGGGTAGGCCATCCCTCGATCTACATATTCGCGTTAGAGTGTGTTTTGTGGATAGCCGATAAGTGTACTTACGATGGATGAAGGGACGTTACCCGCGCCAGTGACAGGAAATATACATTTCCTAACAAGATCAGTAAGCAGGTCATATATCCTTTTTTTCCAGACAACAAAATCATTGGGGACGCAGTCGTTGAACGGGGTCTGTATAAACTCTCCATGCAAGAGTATCCAAGACATCGAGAGGATTGCTCGCGTGGTCCTCCTATTGTGCGGATAGCGGTCACTGATCTTTGATAAACTTAGCATATAATCCTCCGCCGTGGGATTGCTGCCTCTAGGGTCCCTTCGCGGAATGCGTACTATGTACGGTTTGATCTTCTTGGCGATCCCGAGCTTAGCGCCCACCACCGCGCCTAACATTGTAGTTCCGTGCGGGTTGCAAGTTCTGCCAGGAGGACAAATGCCATTCCGGGGCAATCCCGTGTCATCACGAGGGTTCTGATTGTAGGAACGCCACATGTATGACTGTCCCAGAGTTTGCAACACTGAAAATTCTCCCATACAAAAAACCATGTCCCGGGTCCCTAATCCCGCGGTGTTGCAGTTCCCTGAAATAACCCCTTATTCAAGTCCATAGTATCTGCTGATGTGTAGGGAAAAACCTCAAAACCCCGGAGGGAAAAAGAAAAAACCTCCACAAG
>JAFEJD010002476.1:0-10008 GCA_018296065.1 Blastomyces percursus | reverse complement strand
TCCATGGATAGTATCCACTGGACAAGAGATAATTCCTCAGTAGAGGTCAGTTTTCGATTTCGTGACTGAGAATCCTTTTTTGTCGTACGACCATTTAATCGATCGGTTAGGCTGGAACGTGGGATGTTATATGCACGAGCAGCAGCTCGGACACTCGAAATTTGGCCATTTTCTAAAGCTTTAATGGCTAAAAGAATTCTTCCTTCTTGATGGGAAGCTTCATTGGCTTTGGTGGTTGACATTTTGATTGATTGGCCTTTGGAATGCATTGCGCACAGGACAGGTGGCCGAATAGGTGGTGTGGCCGAGTAGATGGTGGATTACGTTAATGGTAGTGAGTAAGCTTGGCACGGTTAGTTAACTAACTTAGTTAGCTACTAACTAGTTAGTTAGCTAACCTTATTCCAACTACACCCCTTGTCGTCATCCTCAGCTGCATTTCTACGGCATCACAGAAAGCACGATTAAAATAATACCGCCCCTTTGTGAAATAATTAAACTTCTTTTTGGAAGTAAGCATCACCATTGCCGGTTTTAAGGGACATATCCGGGGAGTTTAGCGGTAGTAGTGCTACTTTAACGTTTCTAATTGTTGCGCCGTCAAATTCAGCAGATGGACTTCCATTCTTGGGACGATGAGGCTTGTAGATTTTGTCGATAGTAAGTCTGTCTTTTCTGCTTTACATTCCATCCTAAGCTAGGGCTATTGGGGGGAAAGAGAGGCCATGGCTTGTCCAATCCAATTCATCAGCACGAATTCTACCACTCCATGGACGAGAAGTGACTCAAAAGTCGAAATTGCGTCGCATAATATACCTTCACCGCGTGAAATAGAGAAGCTAGTAGCACATTTACATCTACCAAACCCGCCGCTTTGCTCAAAATCTTTTTTTAATTTATTTTTTGGCTGCGAGACTGCTTTGATAATAAACCTGAAAACGAATTTGCCTCTCCAAATTGGATTTAACCGCCGCATAATTCAACGTCTTCACTAATATAACAGATAACTAAGTACACGAGCATGTCAACATGCCCCTAGATTTGAAAGGAACAGTCTCGATTTCCTCAAGCAAACAAAAAGTTGAGCCGTCAAATCATCATAATCATCGTCATCACGAAACAATTTTATGCTCCGAAAAACAGATTCCTCGTCAAAGGCAATCTCTGAATTTGCATAACGAAAGCAGATTAGCAAGGCGGCAAAAATGCCTACTCTTCCAATCGCTTAAATAGAATTTTGCCCATCCGAATCGCGCAGTTGCTCGCAATAGTCAATATCAATGCCATATTCTCGCTGATATTTCATGGCTTTCTCCATCATCTCATATTCGGCAGGCACGTCTCCTAGGTCACTAAAGTCTAGATAGTCACATGGGGGGTCAGAAATTATTGGGAATAACTGCCATTCATCTGCCACAATCTGCCCTTGGAGGATGTCATTTGAATGGGTTGGGTGTATCACAGCTTGGATTTTATCCATTGTTTTGAACATATCAAGCTTCCAGCAGTATGGAATGTCAATATACCACTCCATAAGAAGTTCTATTGGAACTCGCGAAACTTGGACCCCGGTCGGTGTTGTCGGGCCCGCGCCTTCAAATCGCTCGTCGTAGGAGTGGATTCTAGGGTAACAGTCGCCGTGAAGTGGGACTTCCCAACTATCCCCTTTTTTCTCTTCCCAAATCGAACCACTTTCGTGCTCTCCTTCACATCCACCACTATTATATATATCCTCCATTTCACTGTCATCACACTCCAGCTGAGCATCATTGCCCATAGTTCCATACTGTAACGCAACGGAAGGAACTATGGACAATTGCTGCGGCCCTTGCGTTCTGGCAGTATCAGACAGCATTACGGGCATCTCCATGGTTGTCAGTTGCCGAATCAATTCGTCTTGTTCTTTTGCAAAGGCATTAAAACGTTGCCTGTGTGCTTCAGGAACTGGAATTCTCCCACCAGCCTCGCCCATGGCTAGATTGACTAACCCAGGCGTCAAACCGCGGGTGGAATTCAAACTCGTATCAATGCCCTTAGCTTGCATTTTCTTCTCTAGCTGCTCCGCGACAACCTTGGTCTTCTTATTGCCAGTTCCCCAGGAAAGAATGTTGAAAGCCTGACGAAACCTGACCCCTCGCTGTTGGAGAGCGTTGTTGGCTATACGAAAGTCAGGATACATGCGATCCGTAATATCGTGAAGTTGGATCCGCCTATCAAGGCGCATCCACGCTTCAACCCGAAACTCTTCCACATTGGCTGATATTCTATCCGGAAGAATATCAAAGATGCGCAGATCTGGCCCTGAACCCCAAGGCGATGGCTTTGTAGGCAAGTTGCTCAGCGATCTTGCTTGAGGGGCCGTCGGTCTAAAAACGTATAAAATTTCGGGAAGATTGTCAACGGACCATTCTGTCTGGCCCGGCATTGGATCGGTGACGTTCCGGACGTCGGAACGGGATGCCGCACTATGCTGGCGTGGTGGCTTTCCTATTACAAGCCGTCAGAAATTGTTGTGCATAATGGTACGCCTAGGTCGGTGATAATTACCTTTACGCTTCGCTGCCATTTTACTTTTTTCTATTTTATCGGTACCGTCGGCCAGCTTCGGTATTTCGAATCTATTTCAATTGGACAAATGGAATCCAAAGCTCTACTTTTCGTCCGCAATCGTTAAGAAGTGCAATGTATCGGGAAGTCAATAAGAAAGAGTCTATCGCAAAGACGGCTTCGAGGAGCCTCTCGTTGAACGAAATGCCTGCTTTCTTTGCTCAAGCGAAAACAAAACAATTGCTGGCTAGCACAGTGTAAGAATTGACTGAGCGAATTGAAGCTCTTATGAATATTAGGCCAAATGAAAGAAGAGGGGGGACATTTCCCAACAGAGGGGATTCCAGCTGGACCGCCTCCATCGTCAGATAAAAAACCAGGAAGACGAGCCTTCTACACAGACCAGTGAAGGGGGTTACTCCACCAATCCTGGTACACTAGTGGTAGGATGTATTTTGAATGGCTGTTACATTGTTTGACTTTCCCCTCCGGGACCGTTGCCCGCCCGGGTGCTCTAAATCCTAAGTTTGAATGAACCATTGAATAGTGAATATTTGCTCTCACCCGAAACTCAAAGCCCCAACCAAACCGCAACCAACTTCAATGGATGAGCACATAGATTTGCATTTATTGACGACACTTGTCTCGGGGTATATATACATGCACATTGCATACACAATAGGGCGTAGCTGCCCCTCGTAAGGTACTGCGGATTTTTGAGATTGTGGATGCACAATCCTGTTTAGCGGCGGTGGTAAACCTACCTTCCCCTAGGCACTTAGATTGTCCCCTCTCCAACCATAGGGGTGTCGGCGCAACCTTCTCACGAATGCGCCTTGCCCTTGTCTGAACAATTTGATTTTCTACTATCCGCTCTACTCACCTTCACAATTGCCCATAGCTAAGCGTCAAAGCGGCAAATGAGTGGGGAAGAAACGTTTTTCGTTACCTAGCCACCTATAGTTAATCTCCCAGGCGTGAAAGTTGAAAAAGGGTGCTATTCAACCTCCAATTCACTATGATGAAATTTGGGGCTAGACTTTGCTGGGTTGGTGAAACTAGGCTCACTATTTGAAAGTCACTACTTCAAGAATGAATCAAACTAATGCAGATATTAAATCAGCGAAATGATCATACTCTGTCAATAAAAGGTCAAGTCTCGAGGCCAAAGTAATATAGTTTATTTTTATTTTTATTTTTATTTTTATTTTTAGATAGCAACCCTGGAGCTGGTGTTACTGAGCTTCCGGAAAGTGAGAATGGAAAAAAAGATGGAAACATGGGAGGGGGACAGAAAATAAAGTTGTTTTAGCTGCTGCTACCTTCTTCAAACCAGACGCCACATCTACATCCTCAATTATTTCACTCCTGTATGAATGATCAGGATTCTGCTTCATTATGTTCAGCTTTTATTTTTATTGGAATGTGGTGAAGGATAGTGCAGGATCGCTTAGCGCGGCTGTTGTGAATGCATCCAATCAGGCTAGGCGCCTAACTATTTCTGGTCAATTGACGCAGTATGGTCCCAATAATAGAATAGACTGGGCCACTCAGCAATGCGAAACGCCGCCATACGTAATGCTCCATCCTAGTTGAGATACCGTATTTTATTGTTTTTATTCTGCATCAGCTCTTGAAAGCGCATGGCAACTTTATCCGGCGGAAAGCTCACTCAGGCTTCTGAGAACAATGCAAGCAGGCAAGCAGAAGCTGCAATTTCGACCAAAAGGAAAGCGGCCGATAATTTTGCAGTTGGCAGTGGCCTCCCAATCAACTTCACCTCCCGCAAACCGCCATGGTCATATCTCAAGCTCCAACTGTACGAAGATCCCGTACTCTGTTTAGAAAATCGAGCTTCCAAGATACTAATATAGCTTTAAATATTACACAGAATTACCCAACCGGATCTATCATCGTCACCATCCCTCGATGCGCTTACGGCACGCACGTATCTTACGTCCGCGCTCTCTCAGTTCCTCGGTGTATCTGGGACGTCCGTATCAATCGATATACTAAAGATTGAAACCATTCCCCCGGGCCAAAATATACTCTGGATCCGAGTTCCTCGCGACGACTCAGCAGCGGTAGTAGCAGCCGTTAGCTCTTGGGTTGGAGGCGGGCCTCAAACGGGTGTCAATGTGTCCTGGCGGATCCGAGCGCAAGGTGGCTTTCTGGGTGCGTTAGTGGGAGGGACGGGAAAGGAACTGTTCGGACCTTGACGCTTCGAAGCGATATAGTTTTCCATTACTTTAAAACGATAGTGCAGAAATGGTTGTGGGCTACGGTCGTAGCTCGGAAACTACAGGCTTCCTGATAACCGTGCCTCTGATCGGAATCGGTAGGAATTAGCCTAAGCTACCCTTGACCATGGAAGCCACGGTTCTACAAATATTTCGGAAGAATGCATGTTGCTCTCAACGTTGTCCGATCAGCTTCAATGGCCATCTGGTATTGAGGTGAGCTTAAAGCTCTCTCTTTTGAACCTCTTCCGAAATCTCAGCTCTACGTTGCAGATTCTTTCGGGGTTTCGCACCTTCCCCAGGGTGCATGGCACATGGTGTAACGGGGACATAACTTGTGGGCGAGTATATATGAAGAAGACGGTTTGGTGTTTTGGGTGGGTTGAGGGGCTGCTTGGAGAGGGGAAACGGATTCAGGGGGGAGCTGCAGAGAACCTTGAATTTGTAATCCAGTAGGGCGTGCATAGATTTCTGTTATATGAGTCCTACACTCCCTAGGTTGACGGCTGGCCTTTGGGCTGTTGCTATCACATTCCCTAAAAACGGGAAAATCCGCACTTGAATAAGATATATAGGATTGAGATATTTACGCCATATGTAGAATCACTGTAACCCTCAGCACGGCTAAGTTGTAAAAATTTAGCATTCTGTGGTCCTCTTCGACTGCCCCCTTTTGCCAGTGATGGTGGAGACAGTGCATAGTGATATAATAAGTCTCGCAACCCGCTAGACGGACGCATTGCCTAACCGTGTCTCATCAGATGCCCATTTTGCATGATTATAGTGCAATGTTAACCCATACTCTGTAATACGATTTATTTTCAGCTTCGGATTGGTCGGATGTCTGCCTCATTCACTTTCTCTTCGTTACTCCGGGTTTCTAGATTTCTCTATTGGTAGTAAGAGTGAATGAGTTTTCCAATACATATATGATATATATGTCTACATTAGTTATATATATATATTGCGCTAGATATGGGAATCGTAAATATTTGTCCTAATAGAGTAATTCTTATCACTTTGGGTCTTCCATCCTGAATTATTCAATTTATTCCGAGACGCTTCGCCAAATCTTTATATAGTCAATCATCGTATTATGTTAATGGCTGCATTGTAGTCTTGTAACTCGACTGAGGCTCCGATTAAGCTTCCCCGCCGACCTCCCGGATCCAATCAACATCACCCAATGGCAAAATAGTCTTCGACGATTCCACGGTTCAATCCGGAACAATCGAAAACTCTTACCTTTGAAATTCCGCCGTGCTGAATTATGCAGCATCCAAACACGGGCAATTGGTTTAGTGGTATAATACCCCCTTAGCATCGATTCGACAGGCGAATCCAGCGACTGGGGGTGGTCCAGGGTTCGATTCCCTGATTGTCCATCTTTTTTTGTTTTTCTGATTTTGTTTTTCTGATTTTGTTTTTCTCTTCTTCTACTCGCATCTAACCAAATTCTACCACTGATTTTTCAAAATTTTTTCTCCGCTTCGACTCCCGAGAATTATACGTTTGATTTAAATGATTTTCAAAATAGCTAGCCTTATTGGAATTCAACCTACTGAGCGGGTACGGAGGGTGCTTTGGGAATTGGGACTCAGCGCGCTCCATAGCCCTTGTGCAGAAGTCCCATTGGAAGCTGCGGGTCTAGGTAGACGGGCGACAGGGCTGGGCTGCAGCCAGCGGGTTCTGGGGCCAATTAAGGGCGGCAAACCGAGAGCCGAGCGGGGAAGGGACCACGAGCAAACCTTATCAGATCAGCCGGAATATTGTGCGGCCCGGGAGCCTGGGTCTGGTTGGGCTAAACCCTTTCTGAACGCTGCACTGGCTAGCCCGGAGGCAAACACAGGCTGTGATTGGTGAGAGTCGCCGATGGGCTGAGGTAAGCAAATGCGGGGAGCGCGTGGGCGTCAGAGAGTTCGAGGCTCAGGGAAGGAGCTGCTTGACTTGGCACCGAGGGCCTGGCGAGCCTCTTGTAGGCGGACTGGGAAGCCGAGAAGCGGAGGAACTTTGGCCAACTCGTCATCGTATTAATAGCTGCCAGAGCTTCCTCTTTTTCCTCAGTCCTTCTTCCAGTTCTTCTTCCAGCGCGCATTGTCTCTTTTCATTTTTAGTATCTTCTTTCTGCCTCCGTACATAGCATTGATATCTTGGATATCAAGCTCTGTTTCGCCGCTCACTTTTCGATCCACTGTAGCCGTCAGATAAGAGCTGCAGCGTAGACTGTGCTATTGACTGGCCAACCAGCGAAGTGATCCGTCTACAACCTCAGCTTTATAAACATAACCTTCTCCCACCCTTCTCATCCTCACAATGGCCTCCATTTCTCGATCAGTCGCCGGCTTGAGGGCTCTGTCGCGGCTTCAATCAGTACGGTCGTTTGCAACCACGCGGCACCTGCGAGCCAGTGCTGCAGCGGACAAGCCATTCTTCCCAAACGAGCCTGCTAGACCAACTATGAAAACCTCTATCCCAGGCCCTAAGAATCAGCAGGTAGTTGCGGAACTGTCTGAGGTTTTCGATACCAGAAGCATTAATATGCTGGCAAATTATGACGCCAGCGCCGGAAACTAGTAAGTTTGAGAATGCGAGCAAGCATCAACCCGTGAAGTCAATCTTTGGAAGCATTGTTTTTAACTTGTTTTTTCCACCACGTAGTATTGCTGATCTTGACGGAAATATGCTGTTGGATGTGTAAGTTCCTGGCCTTCTTAACATTCTCAATTGACATTCCATTGCAATCGCCGTCCTGAGTTTGTGGTTCTAACTCTACGTAGATATTCCCAGATTGCCTCTATTGCCGTTGGTTACAATAATCCTGCTTTGATTGCCGCTGCGAAATCCCCACAAATGGTAAGCTCCCTGGTCAATCGTCCTGCGCTAGGAAACTTCCCATCTCACGATTGGGCATCTATCCTCAAATCCGGCATCCTCACCGTCGCACCAAAAGGCCTCAACCAGGTGTTCACCGCCACCGCTGGTTCAGATGCAAACGAAACCGCGTACAAAGCTGCCTTTATGTACCACCAGCAGTTTGTCCGTGGTGGCCCTGAGGCTGAATTCACCGAGGCAGAGATCGAGTCCGCTATGTTGAACAAGGCTCCTGGTTCCCCGCCCCTGTCCATTATGTCCTTCAAAACTGGTTTCCATGGCCGTCTCTTTGGTACCCTTTCTACCACGAGGAGCAAGCCGATCCACAAACTAGACATTCCTGCATTTGACTGGCCCCAAGCTCCATTCCCGCTTCTGAAATACCCTCTAGAGGAATTCGCTGCAGAAAACGCCGCGGAAGAGAAACGATGCTTGGAGGAAGCTGAGCGTATCATCAAGGAGTACCATAACCCAGTTGCTGCTATTGTGGTCGAGCCTATTCAATCCGAAGGTGGAGACAACCATGCCTCCCCAGCATTCTTCCAGGGCCTGCGCGAAATAACCAAGCGACACAACGTCCTCATGATTGTTGACGAGGTGCAAACCGGCGTCGGAGCAACCGGAAAATTTTGGGCCCATGACCACTGGAACCTCCAAACCCCACCGGATATCGTCACTTTCTCCAAGAAGGCTCAGGCAGCTGGTTACTTCTATGGAAACCCCCTCCTTCGCCCCAACAAGCCATACCGTCAATTCAACACATGGATGGGTGACCCAGCTCGTGCGCTTATCTTCCGCGCAATCATCCAGGAGATCGAGCGCTTGGATTTGGTCAACCACACTGCTGCCACGGGTGATTATCTGTATGCCGGCCTCGAGCGCCTAGCGAAGCAATATCCCAACGAGTTCCAGAATCTGAGAGGAAAGGGCCAGGGTACTTTCATTGCCTGGGACAGCCCACAGCGTGACGCTGTCCTGGCGAAGGGGAAGAGTGTCGGGATCAACATTGGCGGATGTGGCGAGCGGGCTGTGCGACTTCGGCCAATGTTGATCTTCCAGAAGTATCATGGTAAGATATTAATACCGTACTCTTCGTGTGTTGGTAATAGGGACAAAGCTAACAGATATCGCGTGTGTGAAATAGCTGATATCCTTCTCGAGTCGCTAGAGAAGATCGTGAAGTCTTGAAGTAATTAGTGTAGGATTTCATTTTTATTTCTTGGTTTAGTACAACGGTAATTTCTTGGACATGGGTACCTCGTTTTGGTCTTTAGACGCATTGTGCCTTGGATGCTGTTTCCTCTATTGGCGATTAATTTTTATCTTTCCTTTTTCCTTTCCGCGTTTGTTCCGTGTGTCTGGTTGTTAGATATCTCAACGCCGCACTAGGAGGCCTTATTGTAGGCCTTAATTTTAATTTTAATTATTTGATGATTTCTGAAACCCATAATTAATTTTCTGGAGAGCAAATATTGTGTTCTGCGAAACCAGATCCAGTCATGTCGAATCCACGGTAAGTATCGAAATTCGGGAGATGCGGTATTCCTTTTCTTTTTGAAAAGTTCGGCCGTCATACTCAAACTAAACCAACGCCGTCTACTTGAAAAACAAAAAAGCAAAAACCAAATTATATCTTCCAAGGGCCGTAAACTCCAGTCTGAATAGGACTGTCCATCACCTTTCAATAAATTCCATTCCACCCTATCAAAATATCCAGACTCCCTCGACGAGAAAGAAAAAAGAAAACAAAACGGTTCTATCAACTCTCCTCATCAATAGAGCTTCCGTCTCTCCTGTATGTGACAGCAAGAGCCAATTAGCACCCCCGGGAAAGGAAAAATGCGCAATTGATGGGGATGGGTAAGGTATGGGGAACACATACGGAATATATCGGACCCCCGAGTCTTCAAGGTCACCCAGGACACCAGGTGGTAACTACACGCGGAAGAGAAGACGCTTCAGCCGATATTCCTCATCAAATTATCGAAGCCAAACCCGAAAGCACAGTATCCATCCCCCTATATGTTATTTCCCTGCGACGGTGATGTGAATGGTGATGTGGGCGGTGCCTCTACTCACCGTGCCCGTAACCTTAACCGCATACGTGCCTGACACATACCCCTCTAACCTCTGCCAACGCGCCACCCACGACGCACGTTGGTCTGCCAGCGTTATTAGCCCCTCGAACACCTGCGACGTGCATTGTTGTATCTTCTCGCCGTTGCCAGCCAAGCCGAGGATGTGGTCGCAGTTGGGGCAGCCTTCGCGCATGAATTTCTAATAGCACGGCAAGATTTGTTAGTGACTGTTATCGGGGGAAAATGAGACCCGCGGGGGGTAAGGGGGTGGG